>PVJL010003681.1:0-150322 GCA_004026885.1 Lyroderma lyra | reverse complement strand
TCAAAAGGATTCCAGTTCTTGGGGTACTTTTCCATCTACTGCTGGATCTTCCTGACTATAATTCTCTTGACCTGGCAGGGGCTCCCCTTTAGCTGGCCAGCACAAATGGTCTTCAATGCCTATATCCACGGTTCACCCTCCACTTCTAACTGCTAAGATGCCACTTCTACTCTGGCACTGGGCAGAATGTCTTTTTAAATGACCCCAGGCCAACATACTCATAATGGACATGAATGTCTTGCCTGCTCCTTAGGATCTCATTACTGTTGGCCCAACATAGAGGGCTGCTCTCTTTCTCTCTCTGATTTTTTCTTACTTCTAGACTGTAGCCTTGTATGAGCCCTACTGAACGCCAAGTGTGTGAACCAGAGCCTCGAGGCTTTGGTGGACTCTGAGCTTCCTTTTTCACATCACCAGCCCCATTCATTACTCGGTCATAAATTCTAATCAGTTTCTCAACCGCTTGGCTGGCACTTTCAGAATCAGCAACTTTCTTGAAGGGAAAGGCAGTACCAAATGCAAGGTTTTGCTTCTTTCCCAGACCTTGTTTCCTGCAAGACCCTTCTAATTTAGTAGTTCACCAATGGCTTCAAACAAATATTGTTTATATTTTGTCTAGCTTTTCTAGTTATTCATAACAAGAAGAAGGATGCAAGTGGTCTGGTCCACCATTACCATTAGCATATTTTTAGTGCTGTTACTGCATTTTTATTGCCTCCAAATCCTTGTTATAGTGTCCATATTACTCTAGATCTTCTTCTGTTTTCTTCTGTGTTTAGCTTATGGTTTTTAAAATAGCTTTCTTTATAGAACCCTCTCTTAAGAACTATGCCTTATTGCTTTATAATAAAGTCAGGTTTTATGAAACATTCATCTGAATCCTACAGTTAAGTATCTTCTCAAATTTATTCTTGACCTTTCAGAATAACATTTCTTTTCCTTTGTTTTGTGTTACTTTACTACAGACCTCATTTATTTAGTTTTGCTTCTGTCTCTTTATCTATCTTCCAATTTGGTAAAGTCTATCTAGATTTGATAACAAATTGGTTGCTTTTCACCCCACCTCTCAGATAAACAGCAAATCTGCTCATCAGATTTGTCCTCAACTAGAAGGCACATTGATGTTGCCTTTTTGCATTCCAAGTCCAACTTCCCAGCAGTTTCTTCTATCTTCTGGTGCTTCTTTGCTCCACTCATATGAAATATCCTATCCGCACTGCTTTATTCTTTCGATGCTGAATTGAAAAAATACTTCAAAAATTCCTCTCAGAGTACTTATAGCAAGTAAAGTCCTGTATCTCTCACTTCTTATATGTATCCAGTTGCTTTTTCTGCATAAATATCCAAAAGTGAGGTACAGTATTATAGCCATCCCATGGAGAAGGCCCTATAACCAGGGACAACTGATAAATCTTCTGATTCATCAGCATAGTTGCTAGTTCTCTAGTTCAGGAGACAGTAGTAAGGAGAAGTGACAAGTTTCTTTTTAACTTCTCAGATTGTGTCTGTTCCAAAAGATGAGAAGCTGGAATAGGTTCTTGCTCAATGTCAGTCTGTCTTAGTGAAAATTTCTCTCATATTCTTATATGATATATCCCATCAATCTTAGCTTTTTGTATTGCCTTGAAACTAAATTTTTACACTTCTATTGCTATTTTGTGATTTTAGAAACTCTGGATTAAAGGTCAGCATCTAATACCAGTACCAGTTCTGCAGAATTGAATCCTGCAGTTATCCAGGGACTAGGTCATTTCCTTGATTCCATGCAGTTAAATGCCTTTCGTAACTATTCTTCTTAGGTTTTCTGGATTCAAGGGATGACATGGTTTTCTAAAGGAGTCACAAATATCAAATTAATACAAGGGCAAGCTGATAAATTTTGCTTCCACTTAAATAGAAAATAAACAGGAAAAGATATCTTAATGAAATAAAAAAAAGAACTATACCTACATCATTTATTCTCAAAGCTGCATAATTATTTTCCTACAAAATCATCACACTTCAATATACTTCTACCAATGCTGCACTAGTTTTTTAAATCTGTCCTTTAAAAAATCAGTGTTGTGTTTTTGAAAGCATTTTCTCACAGTAGACTTCACCTCTTCATAACAGATGAACCTCCTTATCCATATCGGCACACTGATCACCATAAAGGGCTTGCATTTGTCTGTGAATTTCAATTGGAGAAACTTTTTCTGCTGTGAAGAATTTAATAACAGCACGCTGTTTGAACCGAATGTATGAACACTCTTCGATTTCAATGTACACTGGGTAAAAAATGTAAGCATCTGTGTGTGCAAGGTCAAGAATGATGACAAGGGATACCATGTGACTACACAGAACTAGTTATATCCAGATACGTCTAATGTAACACAAAATATTACAGTGGAGGCAAAATTTATCAGCCTACCCATGTATCAATAGAAATAGTTGGCACAAGCTAAATCATTTCTTAAAAATTCCTGCTTTGGTATCCAGGGATTTGGTACAGTTGAGGATTTCTTCTTTTACAAAAAGTAATGAGTTACAAAAAGTTACACTAGAAATTTTCTACCTTGTGCAATTGCGCTCAGCGTTTTGATCTAATAAACAATGCTGTTCAATGGAAAGAGTCAGAAGGCCTGGATTTAAATGCTTTCCTGTAAGATTCAACTATATGACCTTGAACGTGTATTTAACTCTAAATCTCTCTTTTCTCTTCCATAAAATGGGAATGATGATAATGATACAACCTTACCATACTTGACTTGTTCATGAAGAAAATGATATAAAATGTAGAATTCTGAAAATTATTAAGCCCTGTTTAAGTTATACTCATTTTTGAAACTATTTCAGAATGAAAACTGTGAACTACTCTTTGCCAGGGTTAAATTTGAATGATAAATATTCCTGTTAATTTCTAATTATTAATTCATTCCAGAATTGGCATAGAAAAGCCATAATAATACATTTATTTTCTGTATGTTGGGTAAACAGAACAGCCTATGAGCAATAATGATAGTTTAAATTTTAAAGGCACAGGTGTCCAACCTTTTGGCTCCCCTGGGCCACAGTGGAAGAATTATCTTGGGCGACACATAAAATATACTAACACTAACAATTGCTGATAAGCTAAAAAATAGAAGGTCACAAAAAACCTCATAACTTTTTAAGAATTTGTGTTGGGCCACATTCAAAGCTATCCCAGACCATAGGTTAGTTATGCCTGCTTAAAGGTAAATGCATCTTCTCTTCTGCTAGTGACACGTCACACATCTCTCAGCTTCAGGTATGTTCTCTGAATCTTCAAGCAATTTGGGGGGAGCTCAGACCAAGACATTATAGTTAAAAACACAAAGAAAACTCACTAAGAGCTATACCATAAGAAATCAATTTCAGAGTTTGCACTTTCAGCTGTATTCAGAGGAATTTCATGTGTGCATCGTGGTATGGGATTCCTTTCTTCTTTCTCTTTTTCTTTTTCTCCTTTTCTTTCTCTCTTTTCCCTCCCTCCCTCCCTCCATTCCTTCCTTCCTTCCCTCCCACCCACTCTCTTTCTCTCTCTCTCTCTCTTTCTCTCTCTTTGTCTCTCTCTCTCTCTCTCTGCTTCTGCCTGTCTTTCTTTCCTACAGGAGAATTGGAAATATACATTCTTCCCACCAAATAAAAAGACTCAATCCTGAGAATACAGTTCTTCACTAAAACAGCAGAAGAACAGACTGCGATGGAAGATTAGCTCACTTGAATTAAGGATTTTTCTGTATGTCTTTCAGAAGAAAATATCACTGAACCAGGTGTAAGACTTCAATAATTTGCATACACAGAACAAAGGGGGAGGGTATTCCTGAAAGAGCAGCTGTCGTACTGATAGCATTGAAACTGACCAGAAAGAGACTCACAGATATAGAGAAGGGGTGGAAGGATGGGTGCAAAGGTGAAGGGGAACAAGAAATACAAACTTCCAGTTATTAAAAATAAATAAGTCAAGGGAATATAATGTACAGACTAGGAAAATAGTCAATATTATCATAATAACATTGTGACAGATGGTTACTAGACTTATTGTGGTGATCACTTTGTAAGGAATACAAATGTTAAATCACTGCTGTACACCTGAAACTAATATAATATTGTAATACTACTTTATGTCAACTACATTTTAATAAAAAACTGAAGAACATGGCATAGATTTCTAATAACATTGTAAAATTCACAGTAAGTGGCTTATTATTTTTAAATATGAATTCTTTCATAATGTGCTTTTTGAAAATACAGTGTAACCCCATTCTGTCAAAAAATGTGAGAAATTATCTCTAGAATAACATTTGTAAATCTTTACTCAGTTTTTACTAACATTGGTGAAAGTAAACTTGCTTAGATGGAGGAAAATTAGCAATAAAAAATTTTGATTCCTCTATTCCTCCTGAATTTCATCATGTACACATGGAACACTCATTTGAGCCTACCAATAAAATGATTACTATTGCAAAATCCTTATCGTTATTCATTCTTATTTTTAATGTTATTTGATATTAGATGATTTTCCTGGGCACCAAATAATATGATGAACATTCAAATTAATTAGAAAGTACAGAATATAACAAAACATATTAATAATCTTACCACTATAAATAATTGTTTAAAATTTTAATTTTTTCTATGTACACATCCATGTTTTACAAAATTTGGTCATATTGTATATTCAGTTTTATTTAATGATTCTGTCCTTTGTACTTAAGATTTCATGGATATTATCCATTTAATTAAGTATTCTTCAAAAATGTTAATTTATAAGAAATATACTAATTTTAATTTCTACAAGGTATTAGAGAACTCATCAGTTAGTCAGTCTATAAATACTTTTTAGAAGTGATTATGTAAGTTTTAGAATTTTTTTCATAATTATATATATTTTTCTTCAATTCCTCTTTCTTTCCTTAAGCAATTAAATTGTGTAGACTCATTTTCTTAATATAAAATTAGTTTGTATTCTCCAAAGAATATTCAATAATGTACACAAAAATAAATATCATCTGTAGACACATAATTTCTATTGATATCATATTCCTTCCCGACCCTTTCTCTTACTATTCATTAATTTTTAACTATATAATTATGTAAAACAAAATCATGCTCTATATATTCTTTCACATTGCTTTTTTCAATTAATACTATATCATCTTCCTTTGCTTACCTCCTTGAAATTTTTTTGAGACTATGACTTTATGGATGTACAGCATCCTGTATCACATAGACGATAATTTATTTTACTAGTGTTTTATTGATAGACATTTAAGTTGTTTCCAGTTTCTTACTATTTAAATGTTTTAATAAGCATCTTTGATATTTGCATATGTTTCTATATGTTTAGGATAAATTCTTAGTAATAAACGTCATTTTATATTTAATACCAAATGTCTTTACAAATTTAATTTTACAAAAGTGTTTGGTAATGTATATTCCACTGAGCCCTTTACAACATTGCATTTAAAAATAACAAAAAACAAAAAACTTTTGCCATTTTGAAAAGCAAACCATGCTTCATTGTTTTGTTTTGATTTTTTTATCTTAACTGTCTTTGATTTACTGATGATTTGTCTTTCTATTTACACATTTTATGCATTTATTGATAATACATTTTATTGATAATTGTTTTCCTATTTTGTGAAATGTTCATTCACCTTATGTGACCAATTTGATTTGTAAGTGCTCTTTACATACTGAAGATATAAATCTTAGCTAGACCTTTAGAAATTATAAGCAAATTGCTCAATATTAATTAACAATTACAGTAAGGATTGTAATCTACTTTATTTCTTGGTGCTTAATTGGTGGCTTCTTAACCTATAATAAATTATTAGTACTGGCCAACCATGTGATCTTCAATAAAATACTTCACCTCTCTGGGCCTCTTAACAAATTATATATATTCATATATATTCATTAATATTATATATATGACTCATTATACACGTATGTTTTAAATGAAATGTTGATTTTTGATGTTTCTCTTGAATATATAAAGTAATTTTACAGCAAGATTAAATGAGTCTTAATTCCAATGATATTTAATGAGAATTCAGTAATATCTGCAAACAGCTTTGAACAAGCTTTTGGACTTTATATAATAGGTCCCTGAGAACAGAGTGTCTTAGGCCTTTCCAACTGTATCACTAAAGCTGAAGCACCTCCAGCTTCTTCCTGGCCGGAGATGGATGCTTTGATGAGATTACTACAGTAACTATGACCTGTTTGTGCCAGAGTTTTGAATAAAACTTTGACACTAATAAACCCCATTGAAAATAAATCCTATATTCATTCACCTGAGACTTATACTCCCTAAGAGCTCAGATGCCTGTAAATATTACTTTTATTTATCTTTGTCAGATTTCAATATTTTATTTTAAATGTTGAGTGAGGATAGAAAGAATGAGAGCAAGTAAGGAGAGGAAATGACAATGGTGTAGTTAGTAGACGTCACTGGTTGAGTTAGTAGTTGCCAGGAGAAGGCTGTGCAAAAGAAGCTTAAAAGAAACATACAGCCATGTTTGAATGAACAAGTCCTTGGTCAGTCTGCCTCAATTTAGTGTTTTCATATTGCTCATCCTGGGGAACTTGACCTGCTGGCTGATATAATAGCTATTATGATATTGTCTTTGAATCCCAGAACAGTGTGAAGCAGAAAGAGGATAACTAGAAGTAGATTCCTGAGTCCAGAGGAAGCTTTGACCTGGCAAGGGAAACCAATCCTCAAAAGCCATATGCTTTGTGTCTCCAGGGACAGGAAATGCATGAAATTTCTACTGCCTTACCAACAAGGGCCAACAGGACTTGATAAGGTAGTGACAGAGTAGGCAGGAAGGTAGATATGAACAGGAGGAAAGAGAAATTGCCCTATCCAATATCATTGCATCTAAATTAAAAAGATAAAGTCAGAAAAGGAATGTAAAGAAAGGCGCTGGACTGTTAGGAGGCCCATTAACAGACGTCCCTAAATTAAGGAGGAAAAGAATGCAAAGGAAGAACTGAACCCCATTAGATAGCCCTAAAATAAAGAGACAAAGTCCTCAGGAAAGAAATGCGAAATAAGGAACTAGCCCATTAGCAGCTATCCTTAAATTGAAAAGACAAGGTGATTAGAGAAATGCTAGACAAAGGAGTAATACCCCTCTTATCCAACCATAAGTCCTCCTTCCCAGAACTATGCTATTATGTAGCTTTGCTTCTTTCAAATAAATCACAAAAGAAGGAGATGGGGGAGGAACTTCCACCCACAGAAATAAAAACCCTCAAACAATGTAAGTAGATGCTGAGTCCCGCCCTTGGGTCAGCCTGCTCCAGTCTAGGAGTGTACTTTCTTTTTTTTGTTTGTTTGTTTTTTTGTGTGTGGGTAGCTCCCTGGCTGGGAATCAAACCCAGGCCGCAGCGTTGACAGCGCCAGTGTGCAAGCCTTAAGCCACTACACCACCAGGCAACTCCCTAGGAGTGTACTTTCTTTACTAATAAACTTTTAACTATCTTATGCTTTCACAAACTTTCTTTCTTGACGGAATTCTTTCCTTCAAGAAGACAAGGGCCAAGGAAAAAATCACCATTTCACAGTAATAGCAGCTCTGTGAACATGTTGGACTTTGCCACCCTTATCTTCATCCTCTCACCAATCCCAAGACATTAAACCTACTTTCCAAAGGTTGAGCTTCAGAGAGTTGTTTTTTTTAAATCCCTCCTCAAGTTCTGTGGAAATCATCCCCTTTCCTGGGGGACATAGGACTATATAAAACTTTGCTTTAAATAACTGGCTGGTCCTTCTCATCTTTGATCACGTTTTGAGAATTAAGGAGCTCACCAAGCATATAATTCCCCACGCTGGACCTTTGATAAAATCTAGAAGGTAATGTGGTTCCTGGCTGGGAATGTAATTTTTCTACCACGAACACAAAGAAACAGAAGAATAAAGCAGGTGGTGAGATGGTGGAGGTATGTGTGTGCGAGTGGGGGGATGAGAGCATTTCTAGTTACATCAAGTTCCTTTTGAAGACCAGCTACACTTCTCTGCCCTAAATTCCATGAAAACTTTATACATTTTTTTAAAAATAAATACTCCTGAAAGGTTTCTGTTAGTCACAATCAAAACAAGATTGACTAAAACACTAGCCAGACATAATTCATAATTTACCTCACTGGCCCCCAGCCATGGTTCAAATAGTCTCCTTTGCCAACATTTGATCTCGGAATATTCTGGTTTCCCCTAAGAACACCTCATACTCCAACACAACTTCTCTAACTTTCTTTACTAAAACAAACAAAGAAGCAAAAAATACCAATAAAGAACATCCTATTACATTGATATCAGGTTCAAAATTACAGTTGTTTTTTAAGAGGTAAAGTGGTCTTGTTAAGGTTTTACACTTTAAAGTGTGAATGCCAATAGTTTTAGCATCCTTTGGCTATTTTCTCTTAATTTCAATTGTTGAATTTTATGCAGTAAGAAAGAATGATGATATTGTGATTCCTCTCAAATTTAAATTAACCCAACAGACATGAAATTACTGTCTCTGGAACCATAAGCATATTTGGGTTCAATACTAAACGTCATTGAACTTCCTTAGCCATAAAATAGAGACAAATATCTGTCCAATTTGTAGGAATATATAAGGTAGCATTTGTCAAGCACAGAGCAAAGATTATGGCATTCATGTCATATCCATGATTAGTTATCTTAATTTACTCAGGAAGGTGCTGGATTTGTCTTATGTAAGAAGTCACCTGTTCTGCCTTTTAGTAAGAACAGCCCTCAAGTTATCAGAGAGTTTCTTGGCTTAGATGGACTGACAGCAGCATGGGAAAATGAAAGCCTAAAGTCAGAAATGGCAAATACTTGACCCAAGTGCCAGCAATCCAAGCTTCTGGGTCTACAGCAGATGTTGCTAACTGATCTCAGCATTCTTTCTTATTGATCAGAGTCATCGTTTCAGAGTTTTCATCATAGTAGTCCAAGTACCCACCCCTAACTAGTTAGTGCTGGCCCTAGATTAAAGCATTTTGCCATTAAAGGTCTAGGACAAAAATCAGCAACTTTTTTTTTAAAGCCAGAGTTAGTATTTTTTATTTTGTGTGCCATATGGTTTCTATTTCAGCTACTTCACTGTGCCTTCATAGTACAGAAAGCAACCACAGACAATGTGTGAACAAATGGGAGTAGCTCTATTCCAACGAAACTGCATTTATAATAACAGGCAGTGGGCTAGGTTTGCCCCGTGGCCCAATGTTTGCCAACTCCAGGTTCAGGGTCTCTCTCAAAATCAAAGGGCATCACTCTAGAAGCAAATGCTGCTGAAATCATTTCAGGAGGGCTTGCAAAAGAGATACTTTGGCTGCCTGACAAGGTGGGGGATGGAAAAATGGGCCTGAGACCTGAGGACTTCCTTTGCTTAATTCTACCCCAAGTCCTGCTGAGTGCATTTTCCTTTCACCTCTCAGAGACTGCAAAGGTTAAGTGTGTCCCATTTCTCTTGGGCCTCAGCTGATTCAGGGGGTCTACTCCAGGTGTTTGTGTTCATGCTAAAATGTATCCAATGCCTCCTACCGAGGCCATTTACTGTGAATGTTAAATTATAACACTGGTATTTAACCTTGAGATTGAGGCTCCTTCCTACAAAAACTCATAATCCAGAAGATCACTAGAGACTTCCTTTGCCCCAGCAATTAAGTAACCCTTGTGTGTTGCTTCCCCCATAACCATGCAATAAACTGAGTTACAGATAAGTATTAACAAACTTTGTACTTTCTCTTCAAGAATTCTCACACTGACAGTTTTATTCTATGGGAAGAAATAATTGTGGTTGAGAGTTTGACCTTGGGTCAGTCAATTTACCTTTATGAGCCACAGTTTCTTCAGCAATAAAATAGATAATAATAACTTCCCTACCTATTTTCCAGAGCTGTATGAGACTCAATGGGTACCTTTTCCACTCAGGGTAATATGTGCCACAAAAACCACATTACCCATTGAAACCCTTTTTAGTCTGCCATTCACCTCCACCCACATCACCATAATTACATCCTGCGACAGACCTCAGGGTTAATACTGGAGGAGTAAGTCTGCCAATGCAACTTTCACTCCCAAACCAGAGGTGTTTGTCCTGATGAACGTCCTACCTTACTCATTCATCAGCCCTTGTGACAGAGAACACGTAGAAGTCTCCAGATGGACCCTGGCTTTCATTGCCTTTTGGCTCCAATGTACTTCCAAGTATCCAGCATCAACTAATCAGACAACTATAGTTACTTAAACCCTGCATGTCTATGCCAAGGAAGGTGGTAATAAAATATTCTAAGAAAGTACTGACACAGTGACTATTGCTGGGAAGCATTAGGTAAGAATTATTTACCATAATAGCTTTGACTTCGGCAGAAGAGCCCTTCAAATTCCAACTGAAGTTTCCTTCAAGAAAAATAAGTGACTAATAGTATTATCATAAAAATCAAAGCTGTTGTTCTCCTTCCAAAGTCCTTAAGTTGCATGGGAATAGTGTATTTGATTTCCTGGAGAAATTCAAATTTGTCAATGTTCCCAGAGAACTCTGAAAAGATTCATTTCAGAACAATCTCCATTTTCTTCATGCATGCGTTTTCCAAATGATTATATTATAAATACCATCTTTTTAGCATCAGAGGAGATCCATGGTAATAGATTTTTCCAAGGTCATTTATTTTCTTTGTTCCTCCGTTTCCCCACCCTACAAAACCTACTTCGGCCTTTGTAAAGTAGGATTTACAAACATCTGCTTTCCTTCCTCCTAAGGGTTTTTAAAAAAACAAATGTAACAATACCTATGAAAGTACTTTGGAGCTGAAAGATCCAAACAGCCAAGTCCAACAAACTTTCTAAACCATCTCCTCCAAGTTACATAGCAAGGATGATGTCCTTGCAAGCAGCATTTGTCTCAAAATAGTTTCTGCAAAGAGAAAGCAAATAATGCACCTTTTATTACCTTGGCTTTTTCTCCCACTTAAGAGTCAACTGCTTCTTATTAAACGTAGTCTGTTCTATTCAACAGTTTTCCTACTATTTATTCATAAACTAATAATGCAACCAACTTTACTGTGAAAAACAGGACAGAAATCATTCTTACAAAGTACATCATGTTTGCTCCTCACAGGACATGATGGTTATAATGTGTATAGTCAAAAACTACCAGTATGTTTGGCTGTTTTCCCAACTGGGGAAAACTCAAGCTATTTCTGTTCAGTTGCTTAGGTACAGAAGTTGGGGAAGCCCTTCATTGCACAACACTCCCAGTGGTCAATCCAGGATCCTCCTCTTCTGTTCATGGGGACTATGAGCGTCCCATGCTGTCAAAGTGGAGGGTTAGCCACGTAAGTTCATTTAGATGGGCCAAGAGAAGTATCAATGTACAGACAGCACCACTCCTGCTGGATAGTTGAAGGCTATGTCTAGAGGGAGCCCTCACAGACATAACGAGGGAGCTAACACAAAGCCTCAGCAGTAGCCATCACTCAAACTGTGATGGACAGTCTGCTGGTGAGACTCATGCCCAACAGCTTCATGGCTCTGGCCAGGAAAGGTGCTCACTCTGGTGAGATCAAGTGTTCTGTCAGACTGACCCCTCTCCTACGTGAAGACTCTCCAGCAATGGAGCCCACTCGTGTCCTCCCCTTCCTTCACTCTCTGGATTTCCCCAATCCCTGCCCTCTCTTCAGCCCTCAGGTCAGGGACTTCTAGCTGGTCATCGATCCTCCTAATGTCTACTGTGTATGAATTAACTTTATGCTCTGCCTTTGGGGCTTTACCTTTGGATTTCTGAAATGCTTTTTGATCTCAAATAACCTGGGTCTTCCACAACTGTTTCTCTGAATTTAGCTGCAAAATCTAAATTTGAAAGACAAAAATCAAACAGTTTCTCTTTTATAGTAATCTAGTCATTGTCAAAGTAATGAGTGTCTCCAGGTGAACTGGGGAAACGTGACATATAGGATGTTAGTGCACTGGCATATTCTAATACAGCCAATCCTCACTTAACAACCTACCTGTTTAATGACTGCTCAGACTTATGGCCAGCTCTCCAGTGAGGGGAATCCTCTTTCTCAGTCTCTGTCTCCTTCCTCCAGTTGGTCAGCATTCACTACACAAAGCATTCAAAATCACGCAAGACTACATATTTCATGTATAAGTGGGGTGTCAGGTGATATCTATTGAAAAATACATACCTCATGGTGCCACAACACAAGACAACCACTTTTAAGCTCCTCACTTATCAACCAATTCGCTTAACGACCTACTTGTCAGAACATAGTTTGGTCGTTCGGTGAGGAGTGCCTGTATATGATCTCCTTACAGCAGTCAGTGCTCTCTATAGTCTTTCCTAACAGGAAGGAGGCCCAAACTGAGGTGATGCTCTTCTGGTTTTCATCTCTTCTGCACAAGAACTTGCCCACAGACTAAGCAGCTATTTCCCATTCATAAACGGACCAGGCAAGAGCCCACCCACCCTCTGGCAGAGAGTCATCTCCTCTCTAGCACAATGTGTCATGTTAAGCAATATATTTCTGTGAAATATTGTTTTATGAGTTTTCCAAAATCAGGTCAAGGTACTAATTGGAAGTCATAAAATATAAACCATCTACACATTTCTGCTTGAATTAATGAGAAAGCATAATTCAAAAGTAGGCCTAAAACAAATAGTTATAGATGTAATGACCCCTACCACACCCTCCAAAGATTGCTTCTGGCAGAGTGCTGCTGGAGCATAAAAGATTTGGTAAATGCCCCAGAATAGTAACGATACCTTACCTTTAGGAAACACATACTCTGCACCAGGGCTTCACGTATGACAACTCACTTAATTCACCCACAGCTTTAAGACCAATGTCCCCCCATTTTACTTATAAGAAAATTAAGACTTGGAAAGATCAAATAACTTGCCCAACTTCATACAGCTAGGAAATGTGAGAGTCAGAATTCAAATCCATTTATGTGTCTCAAAAATGTCCATCAGATTCAACTATAGGACTGGTTAACAATACATGTGCCCAATACCACCAGTGAGTGCAACTAAGTCTGGTGGCAGGGGGTGGGGGAGGGCTGGTCACTGTGCAGTTGAAGCCCCCACACAAGTCCCAGACTACCTCAATGTAGAACTCTGAACCCTGTTCTTGGTGGTTTTCGGATCCTGGGACATTTACGCAACTTCTCTGTGCCTCAATTGGCTCATCTCTAAAATAGAGAGGGAGAGAACTATAATTGTCCCCTCCAATAAGGTCTTTCTGGGGGCTCAGTCAGCATATGTAAGCTGCTTACAATGTATGTTGTCATGGTTAAGTTATTATTATTATTATTATTGATCTTATGTGCTATTGATCAGATGTTACACAATGAGGTAGAGTGAGCTGTGTATTTGTGTGAGACACCAGTTCAGATTTGAGAATGTGCTGTTTTTCTTCTGACTTCATGAGATAAGCATCTAGAATATGCCAGTGCACTAACATCCTATAAGTTTCAGAATATTCTCACCTTTTTCCACTGCAAACTTGATATAAAAATCATATGAACTAGCTGTAAGACACCAGAAGAATTAATCTTGAGCTGTGTTGTAACAGAGCATAACATCTTATAGAACAACTACTTTTTAAAGAAAAAGCTATAATTTTAATTCTCATAATAAAGATAATGACTAAGGGTGATGGAAGGCAGAAACCAGAACATGGGTGTGAAAATAGTAATAAGATTTTAAGACTTTTTTTTTCAGAGCAGTTTCAGGTTCACAGCAAAATTGAGAGGCAGGTACAGAGATTTCCCATATCCCCCCTGCCCCCACCCTTGCACACCCTTCCCAATTAGTAACATCCCCGACAAGACTGGTCCATTTGTTACAACTGACAAAGTTACATTGACATGTCATAATTACCCAGAGTCCACAGTTTACCTTAGGGTTCACTCTTGATATATATTCTGCAGGCATGGACAAATGTATAATGACATGTATCCATCATTATGATATCATATAGAGTATTTTCACATCCCTAAAAATCCTCTGTGTTCTTCTATTTATCCCTCCCCAACCCCAAACCCTTCATCTTTTTTACTGTCTCCATAGCTTTGCCTTCTCCAGAACATCATACAATAGAAATCATATAATACGTAGCCTTTTTATACTGGCTTCTTTATTCATAATTGCTTAAAGACCAGTTGGCTATATTTATGTGGATGTGTTTCTGTGATCTCCATTCTGTTCCATTGATCTATTTATCTAGAACAATTATTTTTTCACTCAACTGTGAGATATAAAGTAATTTTTTTCAAATATAATGATCATAATTTGTTAAAATTTAAGTCTTATATGAGTACATGTTCAAGACCAATCAAATTATAAAATTAGAATGCAGGCTGCTGGTTATATTGGAGAATAGTACAATTCAGGCAGGTAGGAGTATCTCTTGCACAAAGCAACCTATCCCAGCTGTACTTATTAAATATGAGGGCTGTCCAGAGAGTATCCAGCCATGTAATATGAAAATTAGAGTCATTTATGACTGGATTTTTTCAGGACAGCCTTGGCATATTTTGTTTACCAAATGCTACCCCATTTATCAAACAATTTCCTCATTCTAGATAGACAGAAGTATGTCAATCTTGAATCTTCTTTGATTACTGTCAATATTCAGAATTTAGCAGTGACTTAGAAAAAGAACTATAAGTGGAAAAAAGAACATGTCTTAACTAGGGTGGTTTGGAGT
This sequence comes from Lyroderma lyra, assembly GCA_004026885.1. Taxonomy (NCBI): domain Eukaryota; kingdom Metazoa; phylum Chordata; class Mammalia; order Chiroptera; family Megadermatidae; genus Lyroderma; species Lyroderma lyra. The sequence continues at coordinate 135,586 of PVJL010003681.1, read as the reverse complement.
TTCTTTTTCAAGGAAAAAAGATCATTTCAGGTGTGCTAAAGTTTTTTTAAAAAATTAAATAATATATATTTATTTATTCATTCACCAAGTCCTTGTTGAATACCATTAGCATCACTACCTCTGCAGATGCTCAAGGGCCAGGTGATTCTCATAATTAATATATGTTCAGGTCTAGTAAATACACCCCTTTTTATATTCTAAGTCCTTCTCATAGTTACAATTGTTACTATATTTTGCCATTAAACTCTTTAATTTTTAAACCACATGTATTTATTGTACTTCCTAAAAGAAAGTGATACATTTCTTATTTTGAATTATAGCATGGATATTAAACACTATCAAAGCACTAAACTACTTTCTTTTTAATTCACATGTAGAGTATTTACACCTTATTTGAGTTATATTCTATCTGTTCAATCCTTGTTTTCAAATACATTCTTAAATCACAACCTAGAATTAATATTTCTTTCCCAACATTATAAGTGAAAAGATTTATATTTTTATTAGAAGCTAAATCCATTCCAGCACTAATTATATTCAGTTTTAAGAATTCCATTATATTTGTGCTTTATTTCAAACATTCAACTTTTTCAGTGAGAATTTTATAGTTAAAATACACACACACACACACACACACACACACACACACATTCTTCCAAAGTTTCCATTTTCTGCCCCCTTGGTACCATTAGTCATCATTAGGGCAGGATTCTGATCAAGGCAAAAAGCATATAGATGGAAATACCAACATAAAAATAAAGAATGTGATACAAAATACTATGTTTATAAATTGTTTTCAGCTAACATTCTAGAAATAATATAACCCTCTATATGCTGACAATCTTAGAATTTGTCAAAGAACATGGATGCTAGTAGAAATCCTCTACATTTGAGAAGTGCTGCCTTTAGAAACTACACTATAAATGGTTTGTTAAATGCTATGATGTATAATTTTATAGATTATGTAGTACGTTACATAAATTTTGCATATTGTAAAAGTACAGAGGTCTAAAATGTGATTCAGGTACACCATTTTATAACAAAAATTTGCTGAATCTTCTTGCTGTATCTTCACGTGGAAGAGAGTGTCATTGTTATGATATAAACCGCTGAGGGAATTATTGTAATTCTTGATGCAGTGTTTAAAGCATGAACTAAAAAAATAAATAAATAAAACAGAGCAAGACCTACCCACGATTATAAATTCAATTACAATTTGACAATATATGTGGTGTGTGTTAGTGACCAAATGTTAGTATCTCTCCCAAATTCATATTTTGGAGGCCTCATCTACAATGTGATGGTATTAGGAGATGAGGCTTCTGAGAAGTAATTATGTTAAGAGGAGCTTATGGGTGTAGAATCCCTATGATGGGAGTGGTGCCCTTGTAAGAGGAATAGGCCATAGAGCTTCCTCTCTCTGCCACATGAAGATACAGCAAGAAGTAGCCATCTGCAAGCCAGGAAGAGAGTGCCAGTCAGGAACCAAATCTGTGGACACCTTGATCTTGGTCCTCCCAGCCTCCAGAAATGTGATAAATAAATGTCCACTGCTTCAGCCACCCAGTCTGGGATATTTAGTTAAAGTAGCCCAAACTAAGACAGTGTGAAATTAAGAAATCAATTTTCATCCATTTATTATTATATAAAACTGTATTGGGTGCCTATCAGTATGCTGAGGATTGAATATCTCAAAGACCAATAGGTAATATTTCTTGATATCAAGATGCTCATCATCCAGTCCTAAAGACAGGTGTATTAATAATTGTTATTCTCTTTGGGAGGTTTTTATTACAGAGGTCTGCACAAATTCCTCTGGGTGCAATAAAAGTAGCGGGGATGGCAAACTGTTCGGAACAGCCAGAGCCATGTCCACAGAAGAGACAATGCTTTGGAAAATGAGAAAGAGTTCTGTAAGCAGAGAATTAAGAAGAGGTATTTCAGAAAGAGGGAAGATTGAGCAACTGAAGATTCAAGGCATGGTGGAACAGATTGAGTGTGGAGAAGTGCAGATGGTCCCATAATGTCATGCAGGACGTGGTGGTTGGGAAATGGAAGCAGTTGAGTCCAGAAAGGTATTTCATGCTGGGGCAAAAAGGGATTAATACCTTATACTTAAGGAAAGTCACAGATGTGTTTTAAATATATTACTGTGGTAACCACTCTCCTTGAATAAGAACACTTGGTGGTTATAATTCCCTAAGCATTCAATACCATGCAGAAAGTTTCCTCAGTAGGCACTCAACAGTGTCAATGAACCAGGTAAGCATGACCTTGGGTGGAATTGTCCTAATATAACATATAATTGTTCTGATAAATTTACATGTGTGTACGCATGTGTGCACATGTGTGTATATATGTAAGTCTGACCTCTTGTTCACAAATTAATACATTAATTTGAAAATTATTCAGTAGTGCATACTTACTATGAGCCATACACTGTAATAGATGATGGGGATGCAGAGAAAACAAAACAAAGTCCCTGACAAACTGTCCAGTATTGCTTCATTTATTCACTCATTCAATGGCCCTTTTAAAAAGGTGAGTGCCTGACATGTGCTAGCTACTGTCTCAGGAGACATAATAATAAGTAAACAGGCGCTATTATTGCCATCTGGTATGTGCTATGATAGGGTAAACACAGAAGGAAATAGAAGAGCATTGGGGGGCAGTTCTAAAAGGCAGTTCTGAGAACTTTTCTAGTAGGGGTGAGGTCTGAACTGAGGCAGAAGGATGGATAAAAGTTACCAGAAGAAAAAGAGGAGGGTTGTGCCCTGTGGCCACAAGCAAGGGGACAGCACAGCTTAGGCCTGAGAAGGGAGAGAACTGAGTACATTCCTTGGTCTGTTGCTGGAGTTAGCATGGCTGGAATGGAGAGTGAAAGGTGAGGGGGAAAGGAAATGAGGTTGGAAACAGAAGCCAAGCTGTGAAGAGCTGTGGTTGGACTTCATTGATTACAAGTACAATGAGGATGTAATGGGAAGGTGTGATTGCTCATCTTGGCACAGCCTGGTGATACCAGCAGGACATGGCCAGAATTACGTTTTAGGAAGATTGCTCTGGATCTCTGTGGAAATGTGGAGAATGGGCTGGATGGGGGGATGGGGGAAAGAAAGCCAGAAGCAGAGACACCTCCTCATGGCTATATTCCCAACATTCAGCACAGGCATTCAATAAATACAAACGTGGGTGGGCTGGGGGTCAAAGGTAACCTATGCCTCTTGGCTCTACAACCACCCATTCAGCTGCATTCAAAGAAGCCAACTTGAAATTTCTAATATAGTCCTAGGTTAAACCAGGGGTGTGTTCAATCTTTTGGCTTCCCTGGGCCACACTGGAAGAAGAAGAATTGTCTTGGGCCACACATAAAATACACTAACACTAACAATAGCTGATGAGCTTTAAAAACAAAACAAAACAACTCATAATGTTTTAAGAAAGTTTACAAAGTTTTGCTGGGCCGCATTCTGCATTCAAAGCCATCCTGGGCCACATGCAACCTGCAGGCCATGATTAGACAAGCTTGGGTTAAACCTTAAACCTTTGCATGTTTTCTTGAAGCTCTTGGCTAGTTACTATATTTTCTACTCCCAAAGACTATTGGTAGATATTCCCTCACCCATAAGTAAAAATGGTTAATGTTCCAGAATATTAATCCAACTAGCTTTTTTCTCTCCTGGGCAACATGTATATTATAATCACTTACTTATTATTTTATTACCTAATACAAAATGTCCCATACAAAATCAGCCTTTTTGATTTTAAAACCTTTTTGCCAAAGAGCCAGAGAGATCTTTAGGAAAGAGTGTAAGACTTGGAAGCATCAGATCCAGGTTCTACTTTGGGCTCTGCCTGTTAATGGTTCACAAATAAATTATAACCTTCCTGAGTTTAAGTTTCTCACTGACAAAATGAGCATAACATGCCTAACTGATGTGGTTGCCAAGATTAAATATCATGTAAATATTTTGTACAGTCTATGGAACTATAAACATATGAGTCATTGAAGTTATTATCATGAAAATAAGTTGAAAAATCTTTGTGCTTTATTATTATAACCAACATTCCCTGTTTCTTGACAAATATATAGTAACTCTTTCATCACTAGTATAATTTGCCCAGAATCAAAGATTTACTGAAGTCCAGGCTCTAAAGGGGTGACCTAATGGAGTCACAGTGAGCCACAAGAACTGTGAACATACCGATTTTAATTTCACACTCATAACAATGTGGCTTCCCTTCTTAGGCCAAACCCTGAAAATGAGAAATGGGACAATCAATAAGATGTTTGCCTGAGAAACAATGTGGCATCAGGTCCACATAAGTAAGTCAATGCTACATGCTACAAATATGAGAAGGAATGAATATTAGCCATGATGCTTTGAGGAAACACTATCACAGAAGAAAAACAGTCCACAAAAACAAAGTCATCTTCAGAGCCTAATTCTGCATCAATTTCTAATTTGTAATAATTTATATTTTCATGTAATTTGCACATATTACTGCCAGCTCCGTTATGTTTTTTTGCAACAAGTGAATGGAATCTATATAATGTGCACTCTGTTTTCAACAGCTCTCATTCACTTCTCAGAGCATAACTAGCTAAAAAGACAAATGTTCCTGAAAAAGCTATTGCAGATTCCTTAACACTGTCTTGAGAGACGCATATGCCCCCAGTCACCAATTATACATGAGGCTGTCCAGAAAGTATCCAGCCATGTAATAGAAAAATAGAGGCATTAATGGTTGGATTTTTTTTGGAAAGCCCCCATGTATATATTTACATAAAAATTTATATGTAATATCTACACTATAGTTCATAAATAAATATACCTCTTAGTCTACCCTTCAAGAGCAACATTTAATAATTTGTTGCTTGGAAATGCCTACTTCTGGCTGAGAAAAGCCACTTCATAACCATTGCATGAACTGTTCTAGCCACAGGGCCTGGTGCAGAGGAAATCCTCAATAAATCTAAGTAGTAGTTGTTGCTATTATGGGAGACTCTCAGTTAACCAGCACCCATGGGGATTGGTAGATGCTGGATACATGTAAGCAGACTCTTTCTTAACTGGAACTCAAGCAACCAGCACTCTCAAGCAACTGTTAAAATAGCAAATAACCAGCAAAAAAATTTTGCCAGTTGCTTGAGAGGGCCGGTTGCTTGAGTTCCAGTTAATGAAGTGTTTACAGTATACCACCCTTCTTAAAGTGTCAAATAGAAATCTTCACTGGAGAAGAGTATGCCCAACTATCTCATAAAGTCACCCTGTCAACACTAGACTATCTCCCTGGTGCTACAGGCCTGTGATTCCCCACAGGATCAGAGGCACCAATTTTACTCTGACAAAATTCCCTTTGTGTGATGCACTAATTTCCAGATTCCAGCAATAGAAAATATGAGGTCAGACAATGTGTCCTATAAGTTTGCAAAATTGCCACTGTGCATTTATGGTGGCAGCACTGTAGAAACAACTTGGTAGAGTGTCATCACCTAGGCAAGTTATGACACCCTACTGAGTTGCTTGTACAGTGTTGCCAATGCAAGCATGTGGTGCAAGTTCACAAACTTGTCAGATTTGGGATACGATGACAGCTCTGATAGCCATTCCAAAATAAGAGTTCCAAAAGTGCTTTGAAGGGTGGACTAGATCCTGGCGTCGGTGTGTAGCTTCCCAAGGGGAGTACTTTATATTCGGCAATGAGGTTTGTAGCACTTTTCCCGAGATGAGTTCATGAAATTAATTGTCCAATCTCATATAAAGCTCCTTCCCAAAAAGCAAGATTGGATCCTATAAGAATTCTGCTGTATGAGCTGTGGAAAGCTGAATTCAAATTCTAGCACAACCATTTACAAAAAGTAACTTTAAGGAAACTATCTCTCTCAACCTTGGGCTTATCGCTTTAAACTGAGGATAATACATTTTTTATGGCTGCTATGAATATCAAGTATAATACTATGTATTTATAAATATGTATCTTTCTGGCATATGATAGGTACCCGTCAAATGGTACCCACCAAATCCTACCTAGCCTTCTTCCTTTTATTTAAGTTTCTTGGATCCATAGGAGTAGTAGTGATAAAGACCTTCTCAAAGGCATTAAAGAAGTTGTATTTGCTGTATTCTAGACATCAACCCAGAAGTCAGTGTCTTCTACTTTCCCCTAAGCTGTGGTTATGTCAAAGTCTGAGTAATAGTTAGATGCGTCTCTAAGTTACCAACATACTTTAGCTGACATTCTCGGGCTTTGGACCCTGATTATCTTACTCTTTCAAGCAGACACTCACTCCAAGGAAACTGTCACAACCCAGCACAAGTGATCTCTGAATCTCCTCTGTGGACTTGTCTCTATTGTCTGCTATAGATTTTTCAGGATCACTCCTACGCCATCTGAGGCTTGATTAGTAATTTGGAAACAGCTAAAAATCATTTTGTATTTAGACAATATGGCAGGTGGTGAAGCTGAAGTAACAAGCACAAGAAGAATGTTTTTGGCAATGGCAATAGCATTGCCTTCCAGGACGTTACTTTAAAAACACGCAACTAGGTGCATTCATGGATGTGTTTATAGAACAGAAAAACAAACCAATCTCTGCTTTTTTTCAAAAGTTATCTTCCAGTTGTGAAAATAAGCATATGCCATCATCAGTACATTAGGATGATATTAAAGTGTTCTTCAAGAATTTAGAAATAAATTTCACACACAATGGAAATGACTAGTCAATAATGGAAGCGAACCAGAAGAAGGCCCATGAGAGAAACAGATGTGACTTGAGAGTGAACTCAACAAAGCAGTCCTGACTTGTGACACAATTTGGTAAGCAGAAATCTAATTAATTCCATGTGTAGAGGAGGGTCAGCATAATGCATGGAACGGTATTAATAAATGCAAAGAGCCAGAAGTTGACTGTGTTTTGCTCGGCATTGTTCAGGCAGACAAGCACAAGCTTTCCTGTCATTAAGGGGGTGAATTCTGCTGTGGCCAGAGGTGATTTATTGCCTTTCCCCTTCACCATGATAAAATATCTCTCAACACTAGCCACCTTTCTTTGCTCTGATTATAGGCTAGACTAGACAAATGACCTGATAATACTGGAGGTGACAGCCTGAGGGCTGACCCTGGGCCATGGCAAACTCTCCAAGATAATGCAATGTTATAAAGCCCTTCATAAAAAAAAAATAATAATAATAATAAACCCACCAGTCTCCTAGCAAGAGCCATCCTTTCTGCCTACAAAATATGGCCATGATCAGAAATACAGAAAATTATTTGGAAAATCAAAATCACCTTAAACTCCGAACCTAGAGACAATCACTGTTAACATGTTGGTACATTTCATCTGAACTATTTTTTAACAATCTTTTTATATAACAGATCAAATTGTACACTCACTGTTCCATTTTGCTATTTTATTAAGCATTACAACGTAGATATTTTCTGAATTACCTAAAGTGCCCATAAATATAACTGTGAAAATTGTGTAATATCCCACTAAGTGGTTTTTTTTCCAGTGTACTTAACTAATCTCTATTACTGGATATCTACTATAATAGGTGTATTAATGCAAAAGTTTTATTCTCTATTTGAGATTATTTCTTTGGTTCAAGTCCACACAGTCAATTTGTAAGCTTACTAAGCTCCCTGTTTCTACATCCAACTGCTTACTTGACTCCACCACTTGAAAATCAACATGCCCGAAGGAGAGCATTACTGAGCATGAACCTGCCCTTGACCTCAGCCTAGGCACTTTGATATGTTTTCTGATTCAGGAGAAACCTATCCTCAAGCATGAGCCAGAGGACCACAGGCAGAGGAACCAATGGGCATGAGAACTGGGGGAGAGGGAGAGAAGGGCTGGCCTCACCACTGGCCTTTACAATCTGGGCCGATGGGTCTGGATGATGTAAACTTTGATGCTCACGTCAGAACATTGTGACACTTCATTCTATTTCCAAAACTCTTATTGACTGGCTCCTTCATCCCCTTATCAATCCTCAGAATAGTGTCTGGCTCTGAGGTCTCCTCTAATACCCACTCCATTCCCTGAGACTCAGGGAAGTTAAGTGCCTTATTCAAAGTCATGCATGTAATAAGTGGTAACACTATTCAATCCAGATCAAGTTGGCTCTGAGTTTGTAGTATTTCCATTTCATCACGGTGTTTCCTCTCCAGTAGTTATGTTGGGGTAGAAGGAAAACACAGCAGGCTGCTAGAACATTATGTTACTCTTTTTGGATGTGTTTGAGAGGGAGTGGAGGCAAGCATCAATCTGCAATTCTAAACAAACACAGTTAAAAATCCCAAATGGACTATCTTGCACATGGATCCACCTGAAACCCCCAGCCTGAGTAATGATTGAAGCAACAGGAGATGTGCAGCAGTTACAGGAGATTATATATGTGCTGGGAGTTCAGGAGGTCTAAGCACTCTGCTATCTATAACTGCAAATGTACTCAAGCAAATGGAAGCTTGGGATCCCCTGTGGGTTTTATCAGATGCTTTGGACATGAAAGAAATTCCTGGAAAATCATAAATTGAAACACTTGTCACGTAGTCATAACAGGAAAAAAGAAAGTCATACTTAGACTTTGGAAAGAAAAGAATAAATTGCCCATAAAAGAATTCCTAATCGATTTGCAGCTAGAACTGGTTACAAGATAGTAATGTGGTATAAAATGTAAGAAACAGAATTTCAAAAATTCATGGGAACCACTGTGAACTCTTTATACAGGAGCAAGAACAACTGTGCAGAGACAGTTAATTGTTCGGCATGGATGCAAGAGGAAGAGAAATAGAAGATAACAGCATCACTTAAGGCATGTGAGGGAGAAATAGAGGAGATGTATTATTCCTTCATTCTAATTTTATAACATGGAAATTCCACTCAAAGTAAAATCAATAAATTGCTTTCACAATAAAAAGTGCTATAAGAACATACAAAGTGTGTCCTCATTTTCTCATTTTGTGATAAGAGGGACTCTTCAGACAAAGAATCAAAGAATTAATTTTAGCAAAATCTATAGGAATGTTATCTAATTAAGTGCTGTAAAGATACTTCCAGATGGGATGGTGACAAGGGCTGCCCTTCCCCCAAGTTCCCAGGAAAATAACCAACAAAATGTGCAAATAAAATCCTCACCTAAGAGATCAGTAATGGGTCCCTGAGAGAACAGTACTAAATGGATCAGGTTAATGGAATCCATTGACAACCGACCTGCGATATGTTACTGAGAAAGCACAGCACACCTGGAAAGCAAATGAGAAAGCTCCTGTCTCAGAGGGTAAGAGTTTGAAGACAGCATTAAGCGGAGGAGTTGTGAAAGGTACCACCTACAACCTTCTGTGGTCTGGCAGCGATTGACCCAGTACTGAAGACCACTGCAGAGACGTGCACAGGTAGAAATACATAAAACAAATAGAGAAGTGGGTTTTGTATGTGATGTGATGTGTGTGCATTGTGCGTCACGTGCGTCTGTGAGTGCATGTGTGTGTGTGTGTGTGTGTGTGTGTGTGTACTGCAAAGAAAACTTCTGTGGGGCTCTACTTTGTGTTAATAACGGGAGTAAACGAAGCAAAGTCTCATCTTTGACGAGAGCTGATAATCTACCTTCCTCCCTCTTTGTTCTTCCTTCTTATCTGCATCTAAAGTCCCCTCCCTAAAACACTGAGACAGGAAAACTGAGTCCCTGACAGACCCTGCAGAGTTACATTTCCAACAGTTGGCAAGCACAGATTAGAACAATAAAGCTGTGAAAAATTTCTGCCATTCAAAGAAAAGGGGACTAGGTGGGCATTTTTCTTCTTTTGTGCTATCTTCATCGGGTGTTGATTTCAGAGTTATCCTTTAAAATAAATTGAAGAATACCTTTTCCCATGAACTGGAACTATTTAATCAGCATGGAAATTACCCATTTAAAAGGTTGACTAAAGCTCAATTGTAGAACTATACGTAGACCCAGTGCTATGTTAGGGGAAAATTCTTAGACAATCTTTCACAGTTTTCCTTCTTTTTATTGAATCATTTCATCTTATCTAGTTCTTGAATTGAGTTTGTTTTGGGGCCTCCCTCAAATATTCAGTCGGGATAATAAGTCTGTTATAAAACTTTTGTTCTGACGCTGACACTCATTTTGGGAAGCCTCATCCCATGTTATATCACACACTGATGTTTCTGGCAGAGGACTGGAAAACAATTGGCAGAAAAGATTTTGGAAAGACCTTAAAATTTTTTATTTTTATTGTAATCATGTGAAGACAATATATGCACATGATTCAAAATTCAAAATGTGTACAGGAAAAGTCCCATTATTTTTGCCCCAAAGTTATTTGGTTCTATTACCGGGACAACATTGATTTATTGTGTATCTTAAAATGATTTGTAAAATTTTAGTTTTTGACAGGAATAATTGCAGTTTCTAGCTCATTACTTGCTCTGCGGTACTTTTGTGTGTGTGTGTTTCCATGCTGAGAGGCCTTTGGAATGTCCCAGGCTCTGGTTCTAGGCACAGTGCCTGCAGCACCCCCTCAGTGACAGGGTCCTGCTCCTGGCCCAGGCTTTTCCTGACAACCCTGCATTACATTTACACCCCTCCCCTGCAACTCCACCACCACAAATCCCTCCCTCTGCCTGAGGCAGAGATTGAGCCAGAAGAGTTTCTGAGTGAATCAATGACTCGTATAGTTAAAATTTCAAGGTACCGTTCTTAAAGAATGATACCTTAAACTTGCTGTTCTTGGCTCCAAGTCCTTTCACCTTTACTTTTTCCCTCTTCCATGGAAGACTGTTGGAAGGTTTCAGAAATGAGCATTTGGGATTCTGTGAGGTTAATTTATAGGATTCATAGGATTTACATTCCTCCCAGAGTAAATGCTAGTTCCCTATACAGGAGCTCTCTTGCACAGCATTCAAAGGAGTGTGCTTTTTATGGTCCAATTATACAAAGAGAGCGTATTTTGCCATGTATAATGGGCTCCTGTGTGTAATGTGCACCCACGTTTTTTGGCCCAAACTTCCAGGGGAAAATCTTTTGTTTTAATTTTTTAATTTAAATTTTCATTTGCTTATATTTAGGTATTTGGTTTTCGTATTATAAAGAAATTTTAGCATTTATTTTTTAACATATTATGGTACAAGAAATTTTATGTATACAATTTTTTATATTAAAAAATGATTATTGTATTCCAGAATATTATCTTGCATATGGATATCATTATTGATTTCTAGAATTATACTTTTAACTCATAAACATAATTAAAGAATTAAAAACATTTATATAGACACAAAATTAGTACTACCAATGTATAATACACATCCTCATTTTTCCCTCACAAATTTGGGGCAAAAAAGTACACATTATACACAGCAAAATACAGTAATATAAATGTGGTTTTCATATTACATATATATATACTACCACTTTTAAGATCTACTTGGATATAATTCCAGAAATTTTTCAATGTGTTCCATATATAACATATATTTTGGGATATGTATGTATGTATAATAATATGTAGATTCTTTACCAGGACCTTGAGCAATGCCTGCTGAAATGGAACCAGAGGTGTCCACCATCCTGGGAGAGATGGGATCGGGGGAGTTTGTCTAAAACTGGAACAGAGATCATTGAAGTTGAAGTTCAAATAATTCTATATTTACCCAGAATTATTAATATTCTTATCTAATAACTATAGATGAAAAGTAGACATTTCTATAAGACATATTAATTTACTTGTGCAGATAAAGGAGTTTAGGCATTCTGAAAATATTTTTTTCTTCAACTGTTACCTTTAAACAAGAACCACAAAATTATACCAATAATATTAAAAGGATGAAAAACAGTAGAAGCCGAAGTTGAACATTTTCAGAAAGATATTCTGCTCCTTGAGAATACCAATAGAAGGAAAGCTTTAGGTCCTAAATACCACTGAAGATTTCTAGAACTGACTGCAGCATCATCAGGAGTCTTCAGCAATCACCACAAAAATGCAGCAATCACAAGAAGAAAAAAGGCATTAGTAAAACCTAAAACTCCCAAGTTAGAAACAAGGACTAAGACTATTTGTAATTGCAGTGTAGCTAACTACTTATATTTAGTATGATTATGAAAGCAGTGATTGTAATGGTGAAAAAAATATGTACTACTTAATACCATGTCAGGAATAGAGTAAATGTGTAATCAGTGATAACTGCAATTGGTTTTTAATGTCTTTTTATAGTCAACAACAAAGAAAAGCAGAACTAAAGTTGAGGCAGCAGAGAGCAAACTACTGCAGGAATCCAGCACACGGAAGGTTCTCATTTAAGTGAGTTGAAGGATCAATGGTGATGATGTCACTCTAAACTAGAGAAAAGCCAAACAGCTTAAGCAAAAAGAGTAATAGATAGATCAGATCCATCCTCAATCGGAATTTAATATTAAGTGAGCTTACCCATCTCTATTCTGGCAACTATCACCAGTAAGAGGTCTGCCCATTCCAAAGACACATCTGAAAGCTGCAGACCCTCTGGGTCCTCAGTTACAGTCTAGACACCCCAGTGCCTCCTCACCTTCAGAATCAAGAAGCACACAGGTGCAATTCAGAATTAGAAGCAGACCGCTCCTACTCAGAGGGCTCTGTCTTTGAGTGTCTGGTTTATCAAGAGTTAAACCTCTGCATTCAAGTGCTGCTCCCAAATAAGAGAACGAAAAAGAAACTCTCTGATTAAGGAAATTGCAGGTTTTGACATATGTTGTTTGAAAAGTATATTGTAATATAATACAGTTCTTTAAATTTTTACATAAATATTCCTAAATTATCCTGTGATTACTGTCTTTGAAAATTAAGAGAGAATGATGAGGTTTGGAGGAAAAGTCTCCTAATTTTCTTTCCTTTTAAGTAACACAAATTTTCTCATTTACCATCAGTAATATCACAAATATCCCTGTATGGTACACCAGGTCTCACTTATAAGAAATCCTTACACATGGTCACTGAAATCCAAAGCTGTACTTCCTTATTTGGGCTAAGCTTTAACTTTCTCAAGTTCATATCAAACTAAGAGTACAGAATTTACCCAGAAAAGTAAAAAATAAGTTTCCCATTTTTATTTTCATTAAACAAAAAAAAAGTTATGAAAAATAAGGAACCTTCCAAATTGCTCCTAGATTTTCCTTGCTTAACAATATTCCCACTAAGTGGAAATACATTCTGATCCAATAATATTTTTAATACATAAAATAAATTGAACTCTCATTACAAAGGATATTGGACTGATTAAAATATGAAAAACTTTTCCAGCAAAACTTACAATCAAGCTTAGGAGCCCTAGGTATTTGAAAAGTAACCTAGAAATCGAAGGGGATGGGAGACACAAGGTGATCCTTTGATCTCTTTGAACCAACTCATATTAAACATTTACTCTCTAGAGATTCAGGGATTCAAAGTTGAATTAGACACAGGCCCTGGTCTCAGGGAGCTCACAGGATTCCATGGAAAGTAAGAATAATAGTAACTTTTACACTACTTGGCATTGTCTAAACCGACATGGTTCCCTTAATAGTTTCTATACCCAGGGCTCCATCCAGCAGTGTCCTGAAAGGCTCTTCTCACTCTGGCAAGCTGCCTGGGGAGTGTTTCCAGACATTGGCTCTAGGACAAAATATGCCTTGCCCATTGCTGTTTCCAATTTTTGCTTTAATGCATTGGTTATTCTCGTGTCATTCCCACCTTGGTCTTGACATTTGGGAGCTTCTCTTGCTACCTGAACTTATCCTTGTCTAGGACTTAGAATTTGGTTCCTCTCCATTCCACGTTTCATAGTTTCATGCCTGTGATTCTCATTCACTCCCTGACTGGGGTAGATCCTGGAACTCCAGCTGGCCCTGAGCTCGGTGAGCATTCTCTTGCTTCTGTTGAGGAGTGAGAGAATCTTCTCAAAGAACTCGGTGTAATGAAATGAGATTTAGAAAGATGCAGGAACACTTCAATCAATCCCATGAGGACATTAAATTGCCAAGTGCTTGTGCAACTCAAAGTTAACGGCTGTGATGACAGACATCATTTATCCTTAGATACCCTATCCCTATTTACAGGTGAGGAAATATGTTCATATGGGTTAAATAACATGTCCAAGTTCATATAACTTGTAAATGTGAAGGACAAAGCTAATATTCAATCCCAAGTTTACTGAACTCCAAGTAAAATTATACAGTTTTCACTTCAGTTAATTTTTAATGACAGTATCACCATTGTCACTGGATTCAATTAAGATGGCAAATACTGTAATGGAGATACTGCTGCTCCAAGAAAATACTGATGGCTTACCAATATGCCAGGTATGGGGCTATGTCCTTTATAGAAACCATTTCATTTAAACCTGAAAATAACCCTATGGGTACATGAATGCTACTCTCATTTTACACATAAAAAGAAAAAACTAAGGCAAAGACAAGTAATTTGCGGAGGTCCCACAGTTGTCAAACAGTAGAGCTAAAATATCTTGAATCCCTTTGGGGATGAGTAGGATAGGGAGGGGAGAAAGGGGAGGGGGTGGGAGAGGAGCGGGGGAGGCTAAATATAAGGTGATGGAAAGAGAAGTCACATTAGGTGGTGACCTTATTATACAACAAGCTGACAATGCACTGTAGAATTGTATGCCTGAAACCTATGTAATCCTTGCTAACAGAGGTCACCCCAATAAGTCTAACAATAAAAATGAATTTAAAAAAATAATAAAATAAAATAAAATTTCAAATAATAAAAAAGTAAAATAAAATATCTTGAATCTAGCATTTATGACAGTCACCATGCCTTCCAACCCCACCAGCCACTCCGCCCATTTGCCAACTTGAGAGACGTGAGGGAGTTCGGTCCCCAAAGGGATTTTCCCAACCTCCCTTGCTTAAACAGTGTACTTCCCCTCCTCACCACTCCTGTAGCTTTCAACTCAATCTATAAGATCAATTCTTGCTGAAAGATCTTACCAATCAGCGTGACTAGTGAAAATGGATCCTGAAGCAAAATTTGAGTTACATTTTCCTTTCCCTTTCTGTCCTGGAGCTGCCAAGGCCACATAAGGACATAATCTCTGTGTCATAATCTAGGTACCTTACAATTTGTTCCAAAGCTGGAACAGGTGTAAGTGCTTAAAAGGTGTGAATTGGTAAAAGAGGAAAGCCCTGGATTAGGAAAACCGGATACATCTGACCAATGTAAAGAAATACTGTGATGTTGTTTATTTGAACATTACTCAGATTGTTGTCCACTGACCTCGTTGCTTTAGAATCATTGCAAATAATTTTAACATGCAGATTTCTAGGCCTCTCTATATCTGTCTTCATAAACTCTGGGGGGCTAGGGTAGATGGGGCTCAGTAATTTTTATCTAACAGTTAAACTCCCCAGTGTTCCAGATGTAGCTGTATACCAGAACCCCCCAAATGCTTATATGATCTTCGATATAACAGAAGTTGGTTTTGCAACTGTTTTGACAGATTAAGCATCAGGGTTTATGTTACTTCAGAACTGAAAGAATAATTTATTACACCAATCAATGATCAGAATATAGATGTTATAGATACATTCAAATATTTAGAGAATATTATGTTCTCTGTTGTCATTGAGGCCCAGCACACACACACACACACACACACACACACACACACAACTTCTAAAAGTAGCAAACAAAATTAGGTTAAGCATATTATTTTTTGCTTATTATACTGATTTTAAATGCATTAGCACAAGTACTGCAAAGAAATGATAATCAGTGGTTTGAGAACAGAGGTTTTTTTAACTCAAAAAAAAAAAAAAAAAAGCTTGAGAAACTGCTTTGCTAAACCTTTCTCCTGAAGATTCACAATACATACTAAAGATGTGAGCTATTCCTGAGTGAAAAATAAACTCACTAACTTCATTTAATATCTAACAGACAAACTTATTTGGGCAGAGGATAATCTTTTCCTTCTTTTCTGCACATTCCTTACCACCAGTTTGCTTAACTCTGAACTCCTTTACTCCATAAACAGGTGTTACGATATATACAACAACTATAAACTAGGCAGTCTGCTAGGTCAGCGGATAAAATGGTAGTGAATAAGCTAGAGTGACTATTCAACAGCCACACTCATTATTACTATTTGAAACTTGTCAAGTCACACAGGTTCCTCATAGCCCAAGGGGACCTGATGCAATGCAATCGGCTATATTGCCTCCATTCTTCCTCTGCCCTTACTTTAGTTACAGATTGCAAGGGACTTCGAGAATCTCCAAACAAACTCAGAGGTGCTGCCGAGCTGGACTTGACACACAGAGACACAACCCTAAGGGAGCTGCACACCCAAGTGTAACAAGTCTGGTATTACAGGATCTATCCTGGTGTACTTGAGAGCACAATGGCTATTTCTAAAGAGGTATTTAAACTAGTTGCTGAATCAAAATTTAGTTCACAAATTTTATGCTGGGCAGTAGTTTCTTCATATTATGGAATACTGCTAGTCATTTGCTAGACTCTTTCAAATGTCCACTGACAAATGAAGTCAATAAATGGAGGATTTATTTGACAATTCAGGTGGACGATGCTCTGTTATTATACTTTTGTTATTGTTGGCTTATTATTTTTCTCCTGAAATAAAGAACACTAAAAAGTCCACTGAAGGAGCAGGTCTTCATGTTATATATCACATTGTTTTGAGAATGATTAAAAGAAGGCTAAATCATTGGCTCATGTAAGAATTGATTTTGCAGTTTTGTTTTAGTGACCATGCCAATAGTAGGTACTCCAGGCTATAAATTCTATATCGACTACGTAGAGCCTCACATCTGTTACTAGGCAGGCAGTTTTGATTCCGTCTTTGCAAAAGATGCCTTCCAACATGGAGAATCTGTAACCTGTAAGAGGTTCCAGGATAGTTAAACATTAGATTCTCCCTTAGTTTTCTCTTATGGCAGAGGAGATAGCAGCAGGGATTCGGGAATTGAAATGAGGTCAAAACCTGGGTCATCTACACATAGATGTAGGAATCTTTCCACTGTTACATCTTTTGCTTTGCCCAGCTGTAACTTAACCATGTACTCATGTACCTAAACCTGTGACAACGTAAGACCCTTGTAACCTTCGGAAAGAATCAATTGACTCACTTTAGCACCCTGAATTCTACCCATCAGTGGGATCAGCTCTGATCATAAACACAGTGACAGATAATTGCTGCCCAATGAGACACACATCTGCATTATGGCTATTAGCTTTGAATGTTGTGTACTACTCCCCCCTCATTCTTTTTTATTACAAACAGTGGAATGTCTTGCTTTGGAATGTGAACCAAAGTGACCAGTCACCTAGACTACACCGAATATGTTTGTTGCTTTGACAGTCTTTGTTTGAGGTGGCTGAATTAGCCCCCATCTATTTATTCAAGAAGTATTTAGTGAAAGTTTACTGTCTGTCAGATATTCTGCTAGGGCCTGGAGATACAGCCTAAGAAAAAGAAAATGTCAGGAGTTAAAGGTACATTTTCCATAGCCATGCAAGGCTCAGTTCTGAGTGTGCCAATAGAGAGAGCCTTAGTTTTGAAGTTGCCTGATCAGTTAGGGTCATGCAGGCCCTTCACGCTCATCCATGCTCATTCCCACACCTGCCCACTTCGAGGACATTCATGGAATCCTAACTCCCAGCTGAAGGATTTTCAAAAGGAAGACCATGTAAAAAATATGAAGGAAAAAAATGAGGTTCATTTGAGAGGAAGACTTTTAATAAAAGGTATTAAAAGTAGAGATGGAATTAGGAGACCTCATTCCCTTGTACAGGTCACATATAATGTTTGAGAAGTCTCTACCACGAGAGGTACCACTCTGCCAGTATTAAGTCTGCTGTTTAACACAAAAAGGAAAAAAAGTGCACGTTATGCTACAAACTTATAACCTTAATTTTGAGAAATGCCATCTGGTTTTAAGAGGGAAAACAACACACATGGGAAACCAGCATTCCATTACTGGCGGGAATTCAGTCTGTTAGTACAAAGTCCTGAAATTTTTATACCCATCATGTATTTACCTTATAACACGTGCATTTCTTATTTGTATTTATGACTTTCCACTGAATAAAATCTATATTGAGCCTTCTAAAGTGCTCTTAGAGAGTACAGTCTAAATGCAATGTGTGTGTGTGTGTGTGTGTGTGTGTGTGTGTGTGTGTGTTTGCATACAAATAAACTTGATCGCACTGAAAAATTCATCCTCAGAGTTTGAGCTAGCACTTTATGATGTGGCTTTAAACAAGAAGTAGAAGAAACTGCAGTTATTGGTGTTTGTCTCAAGAGAATAAAAGCTTTTTCCCTGAGTTCTCTGATGCATGTAATGTTTGAGTTCACAGAAATAGCATCCTTTTCCCCTGAGAATAAAATCTCCACCACCCCACCCACAGGGCAGAAAAATAACTCTACCATACATAACAAGGAGGTAGGCTATTTCACCAGCTACTCAAATCTGGGGAGGGGGAGAATAAACATTTTAAACTATGTTGTAAAAACACACATTTCCCTATCAGAGCTGGTCGCCCACTGAGCTCCACCAAAAGCAATGGCCTCTGATTATGAAAGTCACCTCTTTTTGCTTTGACCCTCTGCTCCCCACAGTCTACTTTTTCCACCCCACAGAAATTCTACAGTTCCCAAGAAGGCTTTGGAGTCCAGGGGGGCTCTTCATCAGCTCCCTAGTCAGCTTTTTCTGGTTGGTTGGTTGTTTGTTTCTTTTAGGCTGCTGGGAATCACCATATCCTCCAAGTCTTCAGGAACATTCTGACAAGTAAGTGGAGAATGAAATCCTCCCTCATCACCAAACTTCTGAGTTTCCTCTGCCCCCTCTTCAACCCCTGAAGCCTGGCTTTCCTGCTACAGGACATCAGTGTCCCAAGGTCCCATCCCAAGCATGCATTACCCTCTCACAGCACTGGAATCGTAGCCACCCCCTTCTTCCTGACACTCCCAACCCTGTGGCTTCCCCATCATTTCTCAAGCCTGCTGTTCCTTAGACATGTCTGACTTACCTGTCAGCTTGTCTTGCCTTCCCATCCTTCAAATGTTGACTTTCCTGATGTTTCACTCTCAGTCTTCTTTCCTGTATGCTCTCCTTAAGTTGGGCTTCCTTAGGTAAGTCTCACTTCTCCTCTCTGGTCTTCAGTTTACACATACGTGGAGGGAAGACGCTATTGGACTGGATAAATTCTGAGGTTAAATCCCATTCTCAAATTCCATGACAATTCAGAGGGAAGGAATGACAGGGGAGCTAGAGAGCTACGTATCCTGGATGAGAAAAAGACAGGCTCCGGGGAATGAATATCAGGAAGGACATCATGAGAGATGTGGGTGCCATAGCTCACAACAAGGCCCCGGGAGGACCTTACGAGGCCCTAGCAATCCTGTGGAATCTACTCCCTTTGCACCAGTCCATTGAGATTCCCTAACAAACACCAAAGGCAGCTTGTAAAGGGGAAATAAGGCCCAAGGGAGTACTGAGAAGTATCTGAATGAGGGATTGGATGTGCTGCCTCCTTTTCCTTCCTTCTCTGCCCTGACAGAGAAAAGAAATGATAGGAATGATAGAAGCAACATTCTCTAAAAAGCTGCTCACAACTCACCTGGTTTTGCTCCAGGAAGCCCAAGCACCTGATACCTGACTCCAATATATTCAATTAGGGCTCACCTAGGCTTCAAAAGTAGCTAAAGAACTATTTACTCAAGGACTCTAAAAGGAAAACAAGAGGGTTTTTTCATAGTGTTAGTGTTTTGGAATAAAAACTCTATACACATGGTTTACAAGTAACTTGACATAAAAATTATAAAGAATATTCATTGGGGAGTTGATATAAATGTCCAGCTGTTCCTCATTAGGGACCCAGTTAAAAGCCTTCACCAGATGTGACTAGAGGCTTCTGCTCTCTTCCCCACATCCAACCCTGCTGCTCTGGGATGTCTCTGTTGGTTTGGGGGGCCCTAATTTTGTCTTCTATTATGGCTGAAGAAGTTTGCTTGTGCCAGTAAGTCTACAAAACACCTGCAATACATGACTTGTTACCCAAGTGTAATGGGTACCAATTATAAGGCTATCATAAGACCTGTTCTACAAGGTTCAGTTTCAAATAATGTCTTTTTTCTTTTTCCCACTTTGCCATATTTATTTAGAACAGGAGTTCTCAACTGGAGAAGCCCAGGAGACCTTTGGCAACATCTGGAGACAATTCTGATTGTCACACTGGCAGGATGGGGTGATAATGGCATCTTGTGGATAAAGGTCAGAGATGCTGCTGAATGTCCTACAATGCAGAGAAAAGTACTAATAATAATAATAATAATCATCATCATCCAACTCAAAATTTCAATAGTGCCAAAGTTGAGAAACTCCAATTTATAACCAACTCAGAGAACCATCTGTCAAGATTCATGGGAAGTCCAGTGTCAGTTACCCAGGGACTCCCCTTCCCTCATTTTGGGGGCTTATGGTAAGCCTGAAAAGAGACCTGGGGACTTCCGGTTTGGGATGGCGAGCTCTGCCTCTCAGTCTTTGGTTCCCTGATGTCATTCCTTGTGGACACATGGTACCAGTGGACTGAAACACAAGGGGTTTGCCCTTACCTCTTGTTTTTTCTTTTCTTTTCTTTTTTTCCCACAAAAGGCCTGTCCCCAAAATGTCTTGATGTTGCTAGCCAGATCTAGGACTACAATAAAGGTTCTTTTGGTTTTGGCGGGGGAGTTTGTTTTGTTGTTGTTGTTGTTTGCCTTTTCTGGAACTAAGGAAAGCCAGGGCCTTAGGCACTCTATGCCTTCATTAACCTTTTAAGGTGGTAATCTACGTGCCTTTCGATTCTTGCTGATAAGACCACCGCAGTGAAAAACAAAGCACAAGAAATTTCCCAGTGAGTCTTCCTGCTATGTTCGATTCTCAGTAACATCCCTGATTTCAGTAACGACTATTCGCTCTGCCTGCTTAGCATGTCTGGGAATCTGTATTATCCCAAGCTGGAGCCTCTGAGTCCTGAATTCTGCCCCCGGGAAAACTGCTCACATTTTTACCAGCCCTATGGGGATGGGAAAGGTGAGAAAACTGGCCCTCCTCTCTGGAGAGAACAGTAACTCTGATATATCAGATCTACAAATGGATGTCACACCGTGCAGACAGCTGAGCATGGCTCTTCCCATCGCCTGCCTGCCACTACACTCCCTCACCATTGGTGGTGGTTGGGGATTTTCCCATTTAGCCCTGCCACACACAATGTATGCTGACTCCAAGTCTTTATCACAACATAAGAGTTGTCCAGAAAGTATCCAGCCATAGACTATGAAAAGTAGAGGCATTTGTGGCTGGATTTTTTCTGAACAGCCCTCCTAAATCATGAAATGATAATGACCAGCGTGCCCATTTGTTTCTGAGGGTTTCTGAGTCCTTTGTGGAAAAGACTGTGTCTTGGGTGTAGTCATTTCCACAAAGTCAGCACGAGACAGAATGCTCAGCACGTGAGAAGCACTCAGAATTACAGATTGGCAAAAGCAACTGAATACAGCATTTCCTAGAGAAATACTTGTAAGGATTTATAAAGAGAAGTAGGATGGAAACAGCCATCCAGAATTCACAGGGTGATACTTTACAGAGACAACTGAAAAGATCAGCACACAGTTCTTCTGAAGCTGTTAGCACCATGGAATAAAACTCAGAAATGGACTTTGTTTCTGTCATTAGGAAATTGTGGCAGTGAATGAACTCTTTTATTTTTGGAAGACAGTAATAAAATCTAACACATCATCATTTGAATCATTTGTCTCACAAGACTAATTTAAAAACTTAACCTGCAAGTTGAACAGGAGAGACGCTGGCATGGGCCTTCAGAGGCTTGTGAGCTCTCACCAGTCTCAAGGAGAAACAAACTGACATCAAAGGGTTATGGACCTATGAGCAGCTTCTCTGCAGATACCCACTTTGACCTAAAGGCAGCTTGAAAGCTGCCTGCATTTAAGGATGGTTTTCAGTTATATAAATGGTCTTACTACTGGACACATTTAGCCCAAAGTCAGGGAACTAGCATGCACACATATTTCATTAATAAGAATTCCAAGTTTACACCATTGGCCATACTTGACTCAAACAGATGAAGTCAAGTTTGCACTTACAATTTTTTTGCCTCTTGGTTCCTTGTTACTAAACTGTTGAACCACTTGAATTAAATCTCTAGATTAAGTCTGAAGTCATTTATTATATAGCAAATTATAACCTAAGAGGTAGGACAATTAATTTCATGAACTCATCTTAGAAAAGGTGCTACATACCTCATTGCTGAATCTATGGTCACTTCTGTAGTACTCCACCTGGGAAGCTGTGCACCGGTGCCAGCACCTAGTCGACCCTTCAAAGCTATTTTGGAACGCTTTTTCTGGAATGGTCATCAGGCTGTCATCGTACCCAAAATCTGACAATTAAGTTCGTGAACTTGCCACAGTGCACTTATGTTGGCAGCACCGTACAAACAACTCAGTAAGGTGTTTGCCAAGGTACAACTCTGACAGCTGTTCCAGAAAAAGGGTTCCAAAATTGCTTTGAAGGGTGGACTAGGGGCTGGCGTTGGTGCATAACTTCCCAAGGGGAGTGCTTCGAAGGTGACTGTAGTGATATTCAGCAGTGAGGTATGTAGCACTTTTTCTAGGATGAGCTCACAAAATTAATTGTCCAACTTCATAGGCTGGACTCTTCAGTTACATCAAAGAGTGGCATAAATGTATTAATACAATTTATTTTCCTTCATTTTAAAAAATTGTGCTTTATTGAACAAAGAATGGATTCAGGTAAAGGTTGTAACGTCAAAGTAATAATAGCCATAGCCAATATAGTTAATATTTATCTCAGTTTACATCTCAGATGTGCAAATAAATATAACTTCATAATAATTATTAATAATTTGACCTGATGTTTATTTCCCCTTCCCCAAAGACAACAGAAAATCTCAGATAATTTGGGGTCCCCTCCTCTTGTCTCAGAGTTGTGTCTGAAATGACTTGTATAATGCCATGGCATTTGATGCAAGGGGTGGGACTCTAATCTGGTCTTCAATATGACATGTCCATACAAATTCCTTCTGAGACAGCTATTACCTCTTCTAGTTCTCTGTCCTTAATCTGCACAGGTCACCAATGAAAGAAGTATCACTAACTTCTTTCTTCCCTTCAGGTCTGATGGCTCTCCTATTTCCTTTCATTTTATGGGAACAAAATATATTCTAATTTTTGTATGTCATGTTAGGACACGTAAAGTCTTCTCCAGTCCCCTAAGGGCCTAGGCTTTTGGAGACAAAGTCAACCATATTTCTTCATTTCTGTCTTCTGTCTTGTCCCATCCCTGCCCTGAGCAAAGACGAGAGACCTGCCAGCTCCTTGAATGGGGTAGGGGTGGGAGGTATAGGAAAAAGTTAAGTATCAGGAGAAGAAAAATAGATTTAGTATCTCAAAATGTTATCTTACCACACTCATATTTAGTGAGCATCCTCTACTTGTCAATATTCTCTAGTGGTGTGTATGATTTGTTTTGTTTTTCTGTTTCCCCATCTTTCAGTTCAAGTCCAGTGTTTGTCATGAGACAGCTTTGCTAGTCATTCATCCCCCTTATGACCCATTCAGATGCTGCCACTTCCCTTCATATACCTAAATATAGGGTCCGGAGGTTTGCACAGAGCCCACAGCTTCATTTATGATCACTGGCAGATACTCATCTAGGGATCGATGGTCCACTGGGCTGAGGTTGGATCTTCCCGCCCTTAATCTGGTTGTTTCTCTCACCCCTCTGTATTCACTACTCCAACCCCACCTCTGTTTTCATTTGTTTGGCTGACAAGAGATGCATACAAGAGACATCTCTCACAGTACATCATAGACATACAATGCACTTTTTCTGGGCTACTCTCCCTTCTGCAGTATTGTCCTTTGGAGCTGTATTCACTACATGGGTTAGAGAAAGAGACTCACCATTTGTGGGCTGATAGATTGGGAAATTGTAATGATGGGGAAGAGATGATTCCAGCTTAGTCTGGCTTATAGAACTTCTCATGTATAACTATATAATGGTTCTGGGTTTTCTGACTGTGTGACCCTTTGCTGTCCTGGAGTAGATGTATAGAAAGGAAACTGATTAGAGTCTTCTAACACCTTATAGAAGAACCATTTTAGGTCGAGCACACAGTATGTCATCTAGGAAAATGCTTCTTAATCCTCACCTTCGATGGCACAGTTAATGAAAAATAAGGGCAGATTTTGAACTATAGTGTCCTCTTTAATTGTCATCGCCATCGTTAATTTTGTGGGGGGGTTTATATTCTTTTGGATTTTCAATGGGATTTTTATGGCATACCTCTTATGCACTTCTAATCTGCCAAACTGTTAACCCAGACATCCTGAAGTTGACATTTTTACCCATGTCCATTTATTTCCAATCTACCACAGTTTCTGCTACTTCATGTGGCCATTTTAAGGCAGGCCTTAAATGTAGTACATTCAATTCAGATCCTGAAATACTTGAGTCTATTTCAAAATAGATTCAAATCCTTCATTATAACTCTGATTTATATTTCCTGAATCCCATCAGTAGATTCAGTAGTTAAAAAATGTATGTTCTGCACCACACAAACATTTGTGGATGGAAGCCATTCCAGACAAAAGTCAACAAAAGGCCTGTGACACATTGAACACACAACTTTACTGAAACATCTGCAGGTGACCTGGGACTCCATAATTGGGATATAACATGATAAAAGAGAAAAAAAGCCTAGACTTTGGGTTTTGATGGACCCATATCCAAGTTCCTGCCCTGTCATTTTGAGCAACAATTCTGAGTCTTGGTTTTCTGATGTATAAAATGGAGATAATGATGTTCACTTCCAAAATTACACACACACACACACACACACACACACACACACACACACACGAGAGCTGTTAAAAAAAAATCCAGCCATAAATGCCTCTATTTTTCATATCACATGGCTGGATACTTTCAGGACAGCCCACACACACACACACACACACACACACACACACACACACAAATACATACAGAGGGTGCCAAAAAAATGTATACACATTTTAAGACAGGAAAACACTGTATTAAAATTGTAATACTCAATATATACCAAAAATAAAAAATAAATGCAAGTCACATTTGACTTCTGCAATTATAAGAGGTGCTCAAAGTGGTTACCATCAGTGTCCAGACACTTCTGATTATGGTGAACTACGGGCTGAGCAACGTTGACAAAAGCATCCACTTGTATTGCCATTCATGTCTTTTCAATTTCTTCCCAAACCAGTGTAGTTGGTTTTCTACAGTACACCACATCCTTTAAGCCCATAGGTAGAAATCAAAGAATGTTAAGTCAGGAGAACGTGGGAGAAACTCAGACAACATTCTCAAATTTCATAGACCACTTCAAAATGGTCTTGTGCTCCTCGAACGACAGCTGTGCTTCTACCATTTTCTTTGACTGTCCTGCCCGTCACATGGTGATGCTAGCATTCATTTGATTAATGACATCTTTTAAGTGAATGTCATACTACTCATTGCTACCACAACTCAACTTCAAAAAGTAATGCATAGGTAACATCTCTTAAAACGTGTATATATTTATTCACACCCTGGTATATATAATAAGTTGGTCTAAGTTTTTAGATATACAGAGAAGATACATAAAAAATAGTAGTTATCTTATTAATTTAGATACTAATGATTTCAAGTAACAGGGTACCTAACTCAGATGGACTTAATAATAAAGAAGCTATCTTGTATTATGTGGATGATACGTTCAAAGATAAAGTGGGGTTCACATGCAATTTAACACAACAGTTCTTAATGTTAATCAGGACTCCAAATGTTCTCTGAAACAGCCTGCATTTTGCTCTCCTCAAGTCAGCTTTGTGTTGAAGGCAGGTTCCCTCATGCTGACAAAAATGGTTTATCACACTCACCAAAGAAAAACAATGAGCATTTGTTCCAGAATTACTGGCAGAAGTCTTGGAATTCACTCTGATTCATCATTCCAGAAACAAGTGGCCAAGGAGATAAAATCCACCGATTCACTCAGCTTCAGGACTCTGCCTTAGGAGCAGGACACAAGACCACTCTTTGCAAACCCTCCATATCTCTACTCTTTCATCCTGGCCCGCTATTTCTCCCCCACACCCCCAAGTTTTCCTTCTAAGAAAACCTTGTGTAGCCTAAATCTGGACAAAGGGGTCCCTCTCTCTTCAAACTCTAATATTTCATCTGTGCCTGGAGTTCTCTACAGATTGCTAAAAATTTAGGTTTTTGAAAACCGAACCAGGAAGTTTTCTTTGTGTCTATGTTTTCCCCCAGCATATCCTTTCTCTATGACAAGCCTCACTTGATATTTAATTTTTCCTTTCCACAAGTCAGAAGAATTAGAAAAATCTTGCAATTATTTAAGTCAAACACATTTGTCTGTGGAGACAAAATACACTAGACACATAATACTTATTTCAGTACTCATAGGCATTTTCATCTTGATGTGATTTTTTTTTTTACAGCTGCCTCAGTATTAGCAATAAACTCTAAGGACTATCTTGCTGATACTGTTGAAGAAATAAATAAGAACATTCCTAATCCCCAGCCTACAGGCACAAGGACTTGAGCATGCACAAAATCTTCATATACACCCGCAAGGAGTCCTTGTGGGAGTCCCACCAGCTCTCGATTCGGATGCTTATTAACAGTTACAGCTGAATCTAGGTATTCTAGTTTTCATCAGCTGTTAGGGATTTGAAAGCTGATCCTAACCATCTTTGTATGAGACTCTCCTTTGGTTCTTATCGTTTAAAAAAGAAAACCAGCAATAACAAATTGCTAGGAATAAAGAAACATAGCTTTTTCAATTTCTGATCAATGGTACTAGAGCTATATTTAGCTGCATATCTTGAGATATTTTGACTATTGTTTGTCCAAGGACAACACTGCTTCAATAGATCCAATGTGTAACCATCAAACAGATAATCAATACAGAAAGGCAAATAAGAACACCTTCCAGGCTTCTAGAATGGCTTTTTTCCTCTACAAACGTCAAGGTCAGTGACATCATAATCTACATATAGCACTTAGCAAGTACTCAATTCATGGTATCTTTCCTTATTACTATTATTGTGTAAATATAGCTATACTTTCTTCCTAAACTCCTGGTCTGAGTCTTCAAATTTGTTTCTCAATACTGCCCCAGTGGGAGGTGGTAAGAGTTTGTAGTAGAGGCCCAACTGAAATTGGATACCGGGGACGTTTCTGTGAAGCTCTAAATAGTGGGTCTGTGTTAGATTATTTTAAATAATCTTCTGTGCTGTTAAAGTTGTATTGTATATGTGTTAATGTTGGATTTGGCTGAAATTTGGTCTGGAAGCACTTTATTCAAGAAATTTAAAGGGAGGTCCCTGGTGGTATAGTGGCTAGGCTTCAGCGCTCTCAACGCTGTGACCTGGGTTCAATTCCCAGTCAGGGAACTACCCCCCCCCAAAAAAAAAAATTAATAAATGATAAGCCAAGAGGAGATGTATAAAATTTGAGGAAGAAATAATCGGGGAGTTAAAAACTGTGGTCCTCAGGCACCACTGAAAGTAATGAACCATACCTAGAAATCCTAGATGGTCAGTCTGGGCCCCAGATTTATATGTGTAACTCCAGAACATCACCTACGTGGACAACCCAGGAGGTTAACAATTCCTGATACTGGACTCAAGTCTTCTAGACATGAAATCCTTTTAACCAGTCTTCTTCCTTTAATAGTTTGCTTATTAACAGTGATTGGCACAGAATGGACACTTAAAATGCATATGTATTGAATGAATAAATTAGTGAATTACCCACCTTCAGATTTTGATGTGTTCTGATAACCACCTTCAGCCCAAGCAAGGGCTTTCAACATTAGAGATTTTCAGATAGATATGCAAAGATCCTAGAATGAAAACAGATCCCCACTGAGTCACCTGTTAGAAGAATCAATCTTTAACCTAAAACATATATAAGCATAAAAACATGCTGCCAAGACCAACCCCAACCCACTTATCAATTTAGGATAGCCAGCGTTTGTTTGGGGAGAATAGGTAAGTGTAAGAATGGGAGTCATGGGGGTGGGGGAGGGGAATTCAACATACATTTCTCCCCAAATATTTTCATTAGATTTTTCAGCCTAGGACAGTCAAATGCAAAATTACAAATGGTGAGGAGGAAACAAGTCCTTCTGGGCAGACCAAATAGAGAAGTGTTCTCTGTCATTCTGTTCATCTAATCTTATCCACGGGTCTGCTGCTGGAAGGCCCTAAAGTAGAAAATTAAACCCAGTCTCCTTCAGCTTCCAAAGTTGCATCCAGCTGTCCCAACTCTGATCTCTATACTCACTAGCCTTTCTCCTGACGCCTGCACCCCAGCCTTGCAGCCACCGTAGCCATGATGACACTTACAACGAACAGTTGAGAGCATGAGTAAAATACTAAGTAGACAATCAGAGTAAACCATTTTCCCAAGGAGTGCACTAAATCATCTCTGTCACAAATTAGCTTTACTAATAGGGCTCAGTGGTTATAAATTCATCAAAACAAACATACTGATTTAATAAAAGTAATAAAGGAAAAACAGGAGGTAAGATAAGGTAAGGTAAGGTAAGGTAGGGTAAGGTAAGGTAAGAAAAAGTGAGGGAGGAAAGAATTTAATTTTCATTTTCTTTTCTATTTTAGAAACATTATAGCTGATACCATTCACCACTTTCCAAAAGTCTGAATAATGTAACCCATGCTTGTTTTTGATAACTATAATTTGGAAATGAAGAAAGCTTCTTTCTTAAAAACTAAGTAAATAGATCTCTCAAAGTAAATCAAACCCATAAGCTGAATTATTTACAAAACCCAAATTGACTGTGTTTATTTTTTTATGTAATTTCATTTTTCAATTTCTCTCATTTATGTCCCCCCAGAGTCCCTCTTCCTTGAGAACAAACATTACCTGGCTGGGCTGTCGCATTGTTAAAAACACCACCAGACCAATTTATCTACTGGTGGGAAATCCAGGGCATGATTGCTTTAAGACATTTCAAGAAGAGGTAGGCTAATTTACAAAGCCTATTTTTATGTTTCCTTTCAGCATAGTAACTGTAGAATAAATGCATTTATACTATAAAAAAAGAAAATTATTTCCCACCTCTTCTCTATTTATTCAAATATAGTTTAAATTCAAAAGGCTTCATTTGAAAAATCATTGGCTCCCTGGGTTAAAGAGATTATTGCTTATGTAATTTTAAATTACTTTTTGAAGGAAAAAAGACAGGTAGATTTGGGGTTTGGGCAGTAAAAGGATACTTACTTTTTTTTTTTTAATACTTTATTTAGTTTTAGGTTCACAGCAAAATTCAGAGTCAGGTATACAAATTGCCCATACGTCCCCTGTTCTCTCACATGCGTAGCCTCCCCACCAGTATGACACATTTGTTACAACGGATGAACCAATACTGACACATCATAATCACCCGAAGTGCATAGTCTACCTTAGGGTCCACTCTTCGTGTTGTACATTCTTTGGGGGTGGACAAAAGTACAATGACAAGTATCTATCGTTATAGTTAACGTACAGAGTATTTTCACTGCCCTGAAAGTCCTCTGTCTTCTGCCTGTTCATCCCTGCTCAACCTCCAACCCCTAGAAACCACTGATCTTCTTACTGTATCCCTAGCTTTGCCTTTTCCGGAATGTCATACAAGTATAGATGGGATCATATTCTCGTATATAGCCTTTTCATACTCACTCCTTTCACTTGGTAATATGCATTTATTTAAGTTTCCTCATTCTCCTTTCATTTCACTTTGTTATTTTTATTTCTCAGTTTTTTGAATTTTTTATTGTTAAACTTAGTGGGGGTAACATTGGTTAGTAAAAATTACATACGTTCCAGGTGTACAGTTCTACAGTGCATCGTTAGGGGCTCACCACCCAGGGTCAATTCTCCTTCCATCACCACATATTTGATGCCCAATCTCTCCGCCCCCTCTGGCCTCTCCCCTTACCCTCAGGTAACCACTAAACTATTGACTGTGTCCATGAGGTTTTGCTTTCTGTTACTTTCAGTTTTATATTCCACATGTAAGTGAAGTCATATGGTTCCTGATTTTTTCTGTCTGGCTTATTTTGCTTAACATGATGATCTCCAGTCCATCTATGTTGTCACAAATGGCATTTTTTCTGATAGCTGAGTAACATTCCATTATATAATTGTACCTCAGCTTCTTTATCCAGTCATCTATCAAAGGGCACTTTGGTTGGCCACCATGAACAGTGCTGCAATGAACATTGGGGTACGTATATCTTTGTGGACTAATATTTTCAAATTTGGGTGATAGACGCCCAGAAGAGGGATTGCTGGATCATATGGTAATTCTAATCTTAATTTTTTGAGGAACCTCTGTATGTTTTCCATAGTGATTGTACCAATTTACATTCACACCAGCATTGTGTGAGGCTATACCACCCTGAATACACCAAGTCTTGTCTAATCATTTTACTTTAATACTGAATAATTTTTCTTTGTCTGGATATAACAGTTTATTAATCCATTCACCTACAGAAAGACATTTTTGTTGCCTCCAAGTTTTGGCAATTACGGATAAAGCTGCTATAATCACCCAGATGCCAGGTTTTATAAGGACATAAATATTCAACTCCTTTGGATAAATACCAAGGAGCATGACTGCTAGATGGTGTGGTAAAAGTATGTTTAGTTTTGAAGACACCACTAAACTGTCTTTCAAAGTAATTGAACCATTTTTATTCCCACCAGGAATGAACAAAAAGAATTCCTGTTGCTCCACATTCTTGTTGACATTTAGTGTTGTCAGTATTTCAGATTTTGGCCATTTTATTAGGTGTATAGTAGCATCTCATTATTCAAATTGTATTTCCCTGAGGACGTAACATGGAATATCTTTTCATATGCTGATTTTCCATCTATGTATCTTCTCTGGTAAGGTACCTGCTAATGTCTTTGGTCCATTTTTAAAATTGGGTTGTTTTCTTATTGGAGAGTTTTAAGAATTCTTCGTATGTATTTCAATAACAGTCCTTTACCAAATCTTTTACAAATATTTCCTCCCAGTCTGTGACTTGTCTTCTTGTTCTCTTGACATTTTCACAGAGCAGAAATTGTTAATTAAGTGTAGCTTATCAATTATTTCTTTCATGGATCATGCCTTTAATGTTGTATCTAAAATGTCATCACCAAATCCAAGGTCATTTAAGTTTTCTCCTGTTATTTTCTAGGAGCTTTATAGTTTTGCATTTGACTTTTAAGTCTGTGATCCATCTTGAGTTAATTTTTGTGAAGGGTGTTAGGTCGAGTCCAGAGTAATTTTTTTTCCAGTTAGTTGTTCCACCACCATCTGAAAAGACCATCTTTCAAATATTGCGATCGAGATGATCTGCTCATTCCAACCAACCTCTGTCACTTGTGAAACAGGCTTTATTGGGGGTGGGCCTGCACTGTATAAGAACTATGGGGACAAATAGATGAGCCTACATAGAATCCCACTGTTGTCTTTTTAACTGTACCTATATTTATACTGCTCTTGCCTTTCTATATTTTTTCTTTAAATTTTATCATTATTTATATTCTTAAGTTTCTTCAGATCTTTAATAAACAAACACACATACACACAAAACCTAGACAATATTTAGTTTTCTCATAGCTTAAAAGACATGTTTAAAGATTAATGTTCTGAAGGTATAATCCCCATCAGCTTTATTAAGAGTTACACATGCTTAAGGTTGAAATGAGACATGATACATATTGAGCTCTTTTCACCCTCCCTTGAGGAATGATGCTGAGGGTACATGTGGGTTTGGTGGTCACACTTGATTCATCACCAGTGTTTCACACTGTGTTTGTTTTGTGAATATCAGTGCAGGTTTCAGAGCATTCTCTTGGCAGTTTGAATCCTCCCAGTCATATTTACCCACAGTGGCCTTGTTTGAAGCTACAGTTGCAAATGATCATATAAGTTATGTCCTGTCCTTCATCTTGTGTTAGCTCCATTTGAGCTCGCCCACTATAAGCTGGTTTATCATCTGTTGCAATCTATTCTCCACACATGTCCTCGTTTAATTGTGCTGCATCCTTGCAGCCCTAATAAGTTTTACCAGTACTGCACTTTAGTTTTGGCCTTGTATTATTTAGGTTGATGAAACAACTCAAACCACCCCCACCATGTGGCATGTTGGAGCTGATCTAAGTTTCCCAATTACTTAGGAGATAAGAAATAGCCCTTACTTGACAGATTTGTATTTGGCATTGAGTTTGATGCCACATCTACCATAGTCTCAGAGGACATTCTTCTGTTTTTAATCATTTTCCCAATTCAATGAAGACCCAATTCAGGTCTTCAACACATTCCTGACAAGAGTGTTATTTACGTAGTAGAATTAACTGATAGCTGTCAGCTGTCTCAATTAATCTAAAGAAAGTTGGTTGACAGCCTCTGGGTTTTAGTTTTAATTTGTCTAGTTGATTTATGTTCATAACATTGTATCAATTTTTCTAAAAAATAGCCCTTTATGTTTCATATCAGCAGTACTGGTATGGCATATATTAACAATTAATGGATTAATATCATTAATGGTTGCATTTTTTTAATTACCACTTTTATTATTATCAGTTAATGCTTCCTGAACTTAGAAATCATGCTCTTCAGAGAACTAGACTCAGTGATTTGTTACTATAAGCAGCTTCCAGGAGAGATAATGAAATCAAACTCTTGTCCTTAAGACAAATTCAAAAGTTCATACATTTATAAACACTTACTTGAAACACTGTATGAAATGCAAAATAAGTAAAAAGCATTTACAACTGGACAGAATAGAAGTTCTAAGTTGGATGTAAAAAAAAAAAAAGATTAAAACTCTGCTACATACTACATTCTTGTCAGCATTGTTGATATTTATAAATCAAAGTCTGTCATTTTTAGAAGCTCAATGAATGCCTGCCCAGATTGTAACTGAAGCAATCATGGGGAAAACCATGCCAAACCGAACCCCAAACTGAGTGTTTGTATAGATGAAGAACTTTGAGAGTTGCAGCTTGGAGTCACATCCATGCTGGGCAAGTTCAGGATAGGGGTTAAGAATGCAGATGAAGGGCCCAGACTGGATGGGATCGCACACTTAGCAGCTGTGCGATCAGTCACAGTGCCAAAATGTCTTCACGTATAAAATAACAATAATAACAGTAATAGTAATACATATATACCTCATAGAATTGTGAAAATTCAAAGAATACATATATATAGAATATATAAAACTAAATTAAAATAGTAATAACTATAGCTTATGCTTACCATATTATAGTACCTGGAATATATTAAGTATAAACCATAGTTGTGATATTGTGTGTATTCTACTCACTGGTTGTGTGAGAAGCCATAGTTGTTATTGTTTTTATTTCTTTGTGTATCTGGAGTGGGTCTGAGATAGTCAGTGTGTACTGAGATGCTGGTCAGTGTATGTAATGCAATCCAAGTCCTGGTCCTGAGAGTCTGTCAGGAATTGGGGAATGTATAGCAGCTCTGTTCAGACAATCCAAGCCCCAGTGGACCCAGGGTGGTCAGTCAGGGACTGTCAGGGTATATCCTGTGCCTGCATTCTTCTCCAATACCCTCTCACAGGCCTTGGTGAAATCTTGTTTCTCCAGGGGAGTGCGTCCTGAGGGAAGCCATAGGCCAGATGGGAGCAAATTACTGGTGGCTACTAATGTACAGACTTCCTCTCATCCCCTTCCATAGAATGTTCCAAGGAACTTCTCTACGGAAGCCCCAACGTAGGTCCCAGGTGATGCAGAGCTCTTCCCTTACTCACCCACCCTGCCTCTCAGTTTTTCATTCACACATCCCTCGTCTGCCCCAAAGCTGCCTTCTCCAGCCTGCAGTAAGCCCCTTTCCTAGTGAGCTCCTCAAGAGGCAGCACAGCCAGCAAGCCACTCACTGGCACCTGAAAAGCACTATCTAATAGGACTTTATGCAATGGATATGTTCTGTGTCTGCAATGTGGTAGCCATTACCCAATTGTGGCTATTGAACATTTAAAATGTGGTTGGAATAACTAAGAAACTGAATTTTTATTTAATTTCTATCTATTTAAATGGCTACCTGGAGCTAGTAGATATTGCATTGGACAACATAGCTTTAGAGATCCCTGACTCGAAGTCCCACACCTGCATTTCCTGATCCCATGACATTGGGAAAGTGACTTTAATTCTGTGAGCCTCAGTCTCTCATTATATGTGGGAGTAATCCATTCTTACCTCATATTGCCACTGCAAAGATAAAATAAACTCTAAAATGAGGCACCTAGTAATAGGATATAGTCTCAAATAAGTTTTCAGGAATGTTAGCTATTATATGCATTAAAAAATGCTTACATATATTTCTCCATGATTGAGCTGGGTCTCCTCATCTCAAAGTATTGATTGGTCAAAGAAATCACACCAAAATTATGTTCAGTTGACCCTTAAGAAAACAGAGAACACATCAACCAATAGTACCTAATGACAACATAACAAAAGCTATTCTCAGCTATACCTTAGGGAAATACACAGACAACCATGCCTAGTTGAGATTTGGAGAAACATACCTAAGCCTTTTTTTTAATCAAGAGATACATTATTCTGTGGATATTTCAAAGGCCACATCATAAAAACATTTCTTAAAGTAATGACATATTTTGTTTGGTTGAGGCTGGGCCTTACCTGACATAGATATTTAATAAAGGGTCATCAACAGTCACTCATCAAAGCAGGGAATCAATTTAATAAAAGTATTTATTGAATATCTGCTCTATGCTAAGTACAATGGATCCCATAAAAATAATATGACATTGTCTCTGTTTTTAAGAATTTCACAGTGTTTTTGGAGCTGCAATTTTTTTTCAAAATACAAATGGCAGGAAAATGAAGTAGGTTAAGTGCTATGGGTGTTTGAAAGAGAAGAGCTCGATGTTGGGTGAAATGGTTGAGGGACAGAAGTGGGCATCAGATCATAAAGCCCAACAAAAGACCACTGCTCATCTTCCAGGCCTGAAGAGGTCATTACAGGAGGAATCATTTCTGGAAGCACGTGCTTATGACAGGCATTGTTTAAATTGTGTAGGCAGGTGTGCAAGTCACACATGAGTTTCCTCTGGAATCAATTCACTCAATGAATATCTATGTAGCCCCTCGTATGTGCCTGCCAAGAACACATCATAGGCAACCTGTGGTTTGCTCAGGCCTGTACAGTTGAAAACTTCATGTGGGGTGGAGAATTTGCTTTATGCATGGTAGCTTCAGATTCCCATATTCATAAACCAGAATACTCTAGGACATGAAGATGTAAATGTACGTGGTTATCATGACAACCATTTTTACAGAAATATTCCTGTCCAGGTGTCGAAGTGTTTACTTGATATCATTATGAGTGGTCTTTATGTTTTATGTTTTTCTGTTTCAATGTCCTTTAAAATAAAAGAATAAAATTCCTACTGAGTAGATCAAAATCTTACAATTTTTGAAACAGTCACAGGTGTAGGCCTATAATGACTTCCATACCTCTTATTCTACACAGCAACTTTGAAATGTGACTTCTAAGAAATCAGAATCAGAGATTTTCTCTTGAGTATAAAGCTCCATTTTTAGCCAAGTGCCTATTATACAATAACCAGGGAAGTTCTTTAGTGTTAGGGGCCAGTAAACTATTAACCCCCAAAAATGTTTTAAGAATTCATAAATATATAAATAAATAAAAACTAATTAATTTTAAAAAACTAGCTAATGCCCCCCCAACTTTCATATAGAAATACTGACCCTTCCATTTGAGCCAGAGTAAAGGAGATGATGTGGCATCCCTCACATCCCTAAAGCATGATCCCTGCACTAAACATCAACATTATGTGCTACGAATGCAGAATCTCAGGCCCTGCCTCAGACAGACTGATCAGAATTCACTGAGTCTGCCTTTAGCCAGATTCTCAGGTGATAGATATGCACATGATAAGTTGAAAAGTACTTCTCTAAGAAACATTAAAATATTATAAATTGACATGAAAATATGGTGGCAGTCGCTCAGCCCTGTGTCCTCCATTCCTTTCACAGTTAACTACATGTAAATAGGTCCTGCAGAACAGACAGGAATAGTGTATTCTTATTGAAACAACAAAAGATTCTTAGCAGGTGTGGACAGTCCCTGTTCCTCAAATAAATATGGAACGTGCATTTTTAAAATATCAGTTTAAAGAGGTGACAAATTGTTTTTTGCCTAGGTCACATGCATGACTGTCATCTTTCCCATCAACTGTTTCTTTTTTTAAGTTAAAGTTAGAGGTATAAATGCAGGCCTAATAAGTAAAATAAACAATCAACTTACTAGAGAATGATGAAGGAGAACTGGAAAGATTGAGAAAGAAATACTGAGGCAGATGAGAGAAATGGAGGGGCCAGCTGGGTCAAGGCTAACAGTGACCTGGAACCCCTGCTTCCTTACTTCTCAGGGTGCTCCTCTCACGCAACCTGACCCCTGCTACAGGGTGATGGAGCAGAGCTGGAGGCAAGACCCTAAGCCAGAGACATTCATCTATGAAACACTCTCTAGGGCAAATGAAACAAGTCTGTTGTTATTACTGGAGGCTTTTAGCCTCTAAAAAATGTTAAAGCTTAAAAACTGGAATAGAAGTACATCTTTAAATTTGAAGAGATTAGTAATTTAAAGAACAAAGAGGATTATATTATAGTTGTTGCCTTTCTGTAGTTATTAGCTACAACTAACAATTTCTTATGGAAAAGGAAGGAACAAAACCATTCCTTGAATATGGTTTTCTACTCTATGTAAAAGCAAATTGATGAAAATTCAAATCCAGTACCATTTCCTCACTCAATCACTATAATAAAGGCTGGGAATAATCATGTAATCATCAGGGAATAAAGTATAAAAAGATTCCTAATAATAGTGATATTCTGATAAATGTTTAACTGGATCTCTGGAGGGGTCAAGGGGGAAGCCCTAATTGTAGCATTTGCCGACTTCTATGACATAAATGCTTCCCAGCACCATCGGTTTCAGGCTACCATTGTGATGTCATCAAACGCAAAGTTTGGAAGAGACTCACAATTGGTTCTTGGGAATCCATATAAGCTGCTCCAGGACATTCTTAAAAATAACTAAATGCGCAGCTTTTTCTATTCACCTACAGATTGGACAACATTTGACCAACACATGTATTTATGTATACCATGAAAAATCCAGTGATTCTACTGTTAATCTTAATCAAAGGTTAAGGATCAAAGTTCAAACCTCACATAAGCACACATATAAATTTTGAAGTTTGGCTTCCCATTTATTGTTTTTATTTTTAGCATATCAGAAAAGGCCTTCAAAGGCTTGCACTTTTTGTGATATCCCCCTGAACATCAATCACTCTCAGGCTGATGTTTTCATACCTGTTAAAGATGGAGAAGTACTCTGCATGGCTTTATGTTTTTGCTTTCTTGGATCTCTCCCATCACTACAGTGGGTATAATCATGAATTCTGAGAATAGACATGAAGCAATGGCCATGAATATCTACACTTTGGGGGCACTTTGTCAAAATGTTTGATGGCAATATTCCTCAAGATCAGCAGAGAGATTAAAATTGAGATGGTTGCCTCAAAAATAATTTTAAGGTAGACATTTTTAGCACATACAATGCAGGCTTATAAAGTTATTTGTCACAGATGATATTTCAAACCCATAATAGAAAATAATGTTACTTGTGAGTAAAGTTTAAAACACAGGAAATCACAAAGCCTTTTTGCTATCCATTGCATTCAACTAAAATCTATTAAGCATTTATTATAAAATACATGTAGGTGAGATTTCTCATTCAAAAGAGTGTCTCATTAACTTGTACTTACCTGGTATCTCCCAATCTTTCACAGAAATATTAATAACACTAAAAGAAGACAATTCACAAGGCCACTAGAAATTGAGGCTCTCACACAATCTTGTAATTACTTATAAATCTAGTAATGACTTATAACACATATGGGCAGGAGTAAAGGCAAAGGTAGGGACTTGAGCAAAACAAATAAGACTCTCACGATGAACTTTCAGGCATATAACTTGCCTCATAAACAGAGTCGCCACCCGTGGTCACCTGAATGAATATTACTTATTCATCCAAGAAATATTTATTGAGTGCCTAGTTTGAGCCTGATATTGTCCTGAACTAGAGATTCAGTATTTAAAAGGCACAAATAACTGCCTTGTAGAGCTTGTATTCTAGCAGAAATAGATTTCAATAAATTACAAAGTAAAACTAATACAAGGGATGGGGGACAGCATGTGCCAGGATGGATTTTGCAATTTTGAATAAGGTGCTCAGAGAAGACTTCAATAAGTAGGGGACATTTGAACAAAGACCTGAAAGAGGTGATGGGGAGAGCCATGTGGATATCTGAGGAAAGAACAATCCAAGTAAAAGAACGCTCAAAAACATGAGAGAGAGAGAAAAAAAGAACGCTCAAGTGCAAAATCCCTGACAGCGTAGTATTCTTGGAGTGTTTGAGAAACACCAAAGAGGTCAAGAGGGCTAGAGTGGGGAAAATGAGGGAGTAGTAGTAGAAGATGAGATCGAGGGAGACAATGATCTCTGCTTCTCTTTCTTTCCCATATCTTTTGTGAATTCCCTTCACCTGTGGAATCTAAAGGTGAACCCTGCAGGCAAAGGATTCTGGGAAATGTAGTTCCAGGCTTCCTGGGTGAGAACACGTGAGCAGGAAGAGTGCTAAATACCAATAAGCAATCCAGCACATTAATTTTCCCCTACCTTCCCTTTAGGATCTGAAAATAATATTGTCAATATTATTAAAGTCTTAATATTTAAGACTTTAAGAACTGACATAACCTGAAAGAATTAAAGGAACACTTGCTTGAAAGAAAGCTCGATTTCTGCCTAATTATATTACTGCTTAACCTTGAATAGGCCCCTTAATCTCTCTGAATCTCAGTTTCTTAATCTATCCAGTGGAGGTAACACTGTCTCTCAAAGTCATGAATACTTAATAATTTGGTCCACGTGAAGGGCTCATCCCAGTGTCTGGTATACTCTAAAATAACTAACAGCTAATATTGTTATAGATAAAAAGTTAAGGGTCCTTTGAATCCTAACTCTGGCTTCACCACCTACTAGTTATATGGTATCAAGTAATTTATTTCACTTTTCTGAACATCAATTTCCTCATCTTTAACATGAGAATATGCCATTTGTGACAACATGGATGGATCCTGAGATTATCATGCTAAATGAAATAAGTCAGACAGAAAATGTCAAGAACAATATGACTTCACTCATATGTGGGATATAAAGGAACAAAGCAACAAAGGAACAAGACAAATAAAGAAACAAAAACTCATAAACACAGACAATAGGTTAGGGTTACCAGATGTTAAGAGAGAAGAGGGATGGTAGAAGAGGGAGGGGGGTCAAATATGTGGTATGGAAGGAAAATTGAGTCTGGATGGTAAACACAATATAAAATTAGATGATATGTTATAGAAATGTACACTTGAGACCTATATAATCTTACTAACCAATGTTACCCCAATAAATTTAATAAATAAAAAATAAAATAAGAAAAACAAAACCTACCTCCTAGATTTATTTGAAGACTAAATAAATAACACAAAGATAACACAAAGATGATGCTTATGCTTGTACACAGTAAAATCTCAAGGAGTGCTAATTATGATTATCTAAGAAATCAAGGGTTGGATTTTCTTCAAATTTCCTTCTCATCCTACAGTTCTTGGTGCTATCAGTAGGGTCTACAATGTAGAACATTCGCAATCTGTCTCTGTCAGAACTTGTGGCATTTATAAATCTAATTTCCTTTTAAGCCTGTGTCTCTCTAATTCACTGTGGGAAAAACACAAGAAAATTAGAAATGCTTGGCTATCCAATAACCTGTATATCCACTGCCCAGATTCCTGTGCAGGTGTGGAAATCGAGAAGCAGGAGTTACTCCAGGAGGTGACCCTGCCCCTGTAGGTGTCCTAGGTCATTTACATAAACTCACCCCTTCACTTTCTCATTTATGTACCACTTGGTCTTTTGGTCTAGCTTCACAGAGCAACAGCACAGTGGAGGCAGGTGATCCCATTTTCTGGGACTATTTCAGCAGGGACCCAGCACTGAGGAGTTGTCCCAAAGAAACTCAAGGAGCCAAAGTCAGTATCAGGCAAGGAATGAGAGATGAAAGCAGGCAGCAGCCTCTCCATTTCCAATTACACTGCTTCCCAGAGTTCCTGGGAGAAATGAGAGCACACAGCAGGAACCCATTCTAGCAATTTCTTGAACACTGTTAAAAGTGGAGCAGAAACACTATCGAAGGAGCAAGGGAGTGAATGAATGAGAAGGCCCCAACTGTGAGCACCCTGAACACTGCCCAGAAGGGAAAGTCACTAATTAAAGGCCATATTGACATACAGATGGCGAAAGGACGTGAAATAATTCTCCTCATCACCCCTTTCAGAGACAGTGACAAAACAAGCTCCAGGTTTACTTCACCTGAGTGTGTTCTCAGTAGTAATCAACCAGTTAAGCAACAACGTAAGTAACGCTTACACTCCCTACTGCTCCATTAACCACTCCCCCACAATTTTTCTTGTGGAAGGGCCTGGCATGGGGAAACCACTTCTTCACTTGCCCCTCTGGAACTTTTCGTATCCATTTAATTATTTATTTATTCATCCAACATGTAATTATTGAACACACACTATTCCTTCAGGCACTAGACTAGGGAACAGAACATATAACCAGAACATGACCTGACTGGACATGACCCTTTAAGATGCTCTAGTTTAGGGGAGACAATTAATCCACAATTTGTCATAAGCACTGCAGAAAAGAAGGAAGTGGCGGTGGATGCCAGATAAAAATCAGAAAGAGAATTGAGGAAAATGCCCAGGAAGAACAACATTTGAACTGAGTCTAGAAGGATCTGAAGAAGGTTAGCAAGTTAGAGAGGCAGTTGAGGTGGGTGTGTTGGTGGTTAGTGTCAAAGATGGAATTCTGAGCAGAGAGAACAACCAGGGAAAAGGCACGGTGTGTTCTAAGTCCCACAGGTAGCTTAGTCTGATTGACAGTGTGGGGGGAAATGAGATCTGAGCTGCACCTCAGGAAAGAGCTTCAAGCTAGAGCAAGAGTCTTGCAAGTCCTCAGCCTCAAGGACCTTACTAAAGCCATGGAAGATACCCATATCACCTGTAGTGTGTAATATAGGAAATACAATCCATTAAATTCATTCAACAAGGAGGCCTTTAGATTGATGTGGCTCTAACGACATGGTGGCCCACCTAAGCAAACCAAAATCTAAGCCTGTAAATGCCTCAAGATTATAAAATCGAAACTCTAAGGACAACCAATCATAAATAGTGAACTAGGGTTTAAGCCAATAGTTCCCAAGCAGTGGTATGTGTACACCTGAGGGTACATGCTGGGCCAGTCAGGGGTATGCAAAAAATAATTAGTAATGGTGAAAAAACAAGTAAAGTAAGTAAATAAATCAATAAAAATATCAGTTATGGAACAATAAATGTTAAGTTTGAATCACCGTTAATGGAGACATTCAAAAATTAGATCACATTAGCAAATGATGATGGGTGAGGGCATGGCTATGAACCCTTCCCCCAAACCGATCTTCTACCAATCATTATGCAGTTTCAGAACAATCCATTTGTGATGTTTCTAGAACTTTCCCAAATATATAAATAAATCTGTAGCCAGACTGTTTGATCACTTTAGTTATTGACTAAACAAAAGTAAGTGTATTGTCTTTAATCAGGATTCTTTTCAAGTAGTTTTTTTAATTTAATGTTTAAATACTCAATCATCATTATTAATATTTAAGTGTTATAAATACTGTAAAATTAAATCTGTGGTTTGTACTTTTAGTGTAGTAATTTTTCTTTCCTAACTTATTACCTCATTTCTACTATTTTACATTAAGATGGGCATTGAACAAAAGTGTCAGTATTAAAAACAGGTGTTTTAAAAGCAAGGGGTACAATGTATAGAAATAAATTTAAAAGGGGTCCACACATGGAAAAAGGTTGGGAACCACTGCTTTACGCTATAGCCAATTACAAAATTTCCTTTCTTCACTTCCATGCTTTCTCTCTATAAGCCCTTCCCTTGGGTCCAGTCAGCACAGCACTCTTAACTACTTCTGGTTTGGCATTGCCTGATTCAAATCAATTTTTGCTCAAATAAACTCAAAATTTTTATATGCTTTATCTTTTAACAAGTCTAAGAACCAAGACTTGCAACAGATCTGATTATTTCTTAACACCCTATTCAACTTTAGACAAGCTTTACCACCCTAAAACTCCTCCCCCTCTATCCTCCCAGTGTCTATGCTCTTAGCCAGCTACCATTTTCTAGCACTGTTAGCACTGTCCCCACTGTCAATCGTATTGAGGTAGAATAAGAACTGTCAACGCTTTACATTTTTAAGTGACAGTGGGTATTTAGTCAAAATTCTGCACTGCAGGATTCTTTTATAATGAGAATAATCATTTCCCATAGAGCTGTATAATACATGGGTCATAAGATGATGTTGATTTTTTTTTTTAAGAGAGAGTCAACTGTATTTTAACCTCTCACTGTTGCTAATTAAGCATTTTCCACCAAGTCAGTTA
This sequence comes from Lyroderma lyra, assembly GCA_004026885.1. NCBI lineage: Eukaryota > Metazoa > Chordata > Mammalia > Chiroptera > Megadermatidae > Lyroderma > Lyroderma lyra. Next base: position 92,843 of record PVJL010003681.1, on the reverse strand, counting down.
GCAGCCAGTTTCAAAAATTTTATTGTCTTTTGTTTTAGTGCTCCCTTTTGTAGGAATCCTGGCAGAAAATGAGCCTGTCTTTTTTGCTTATTCGTTCTTGCTTACAGGGTCAACCAGATAGATGGTTCTCACTGACCTTTTCCATTTAAGGTTTCTGACTCCTTTTGGCTAGGAAAGCCCTATGTTTCACCCTTTGGACTCTACAGCATGGCGATTTCTTTTTTATCGGATTTCTGCTGCCTGATCATTCTGCTGGTGTGTATTGTAATTCTCTGCCCAGGGTGTCTTCTAGAAAGAAATGCTGACTTCAATTTTTCAGTTAAAGACTGGAAACTTGTGCAAGTCGATGGAGGCCTCCCATAGCCAAGTTATATCTTGTCCCTGTGGAAGCTGTCCAGCCCCATCACCATGGTGACTCCATGGGCTGATGGAAAGAAGACGCAGAGGACCTATGCTGACATCCAGAGCTGGTTTCATGGACAAATGACCTGTGCAGTCACTCAGGGGCCCACATTTGTAATGGCTCCACACTGGGTTTAATGCTCTGCTGTCACCACCTTGAAATTATTATTTTTTTTTTTTTAAAAAAAAGGCCTTATATTTTCGTTTTGCACTGGGCCTCATAAATTAGGTAAGTTGCCCTGCGGACAATATAATCCCTTTAGATAATAAGAGTGAGCCTCAGTGTTTCATCGGGTCCAGTTTTTCAGTGGAGCAAAGCCAATTCGTTTCCTCCTACCTTCATCCCCATGGCTGCCTACCTGGTAAACTGAATTTCACAGAAGTTCAAGGACACTGGGAGATTATGGACAGACGCACAACCACAGCCAGCTGAATATCCCTGGGCAGTATGTACAACTTCTTTGCCAAACGCCAGTCCACTCAGGATAATAAAGACAATCAGAATTGTGCCCAGCCGCAGGTATAACCTCACCATCGGCCTAAGAGAAGTTCCCTAGAGAGTGTACTTGAATGATTGAAAAAAAATCACGATTTATAGCAATCTGAGTCTGTTTTCAGGAAGTGTGAAGAGAGATGCCTCTTAGATTAGACCTTTTATTCAACTAAATGCAGTTAAACTAAAAACCAGGTTAATGGAGGAACAATGCTCTGTTTTCTCCTTTATAATGTAAGAACACCTGGCTTGTTAGAAAAGCAACCTGAGAAGAAGGCACCTCTCCAATTGTGGAGAGTTTTTATACCTGATCTCCTTATTCATTTTAGATCTTATCCAAAGAAGTAAAGCTGTTATGCTGGATTTCACTTGCATTCATATGATACCCAGTTGCCAAGAAAATCTAAATGCCTAAAATTCTGGCTACAAAAAAAAGGGAGATATGTAGATATAGATATTGATATAGATATAGATATAAAATATATCCTGTAGCTACACACACACACACACACACACACACTCATATATGGGTGTGCAAAAAAATGTATGCATACACATTTTAAGTGATGTTATCTATTACTTTTTGAAGTTGATTTGAATTACTAGTAATATGTAGAATGATGTTCACTCAAAAGATGGCGTTAATCAAATCAATGCTAGCGTCACCAGGTGACAGGCAGGACAGTCAAAGGAAATGGCAGAAGCATGGTTGTTGTTCAAGAAGCGCAAGACCCTTTTGAAGTGGTATTTAAAATTCAAGAATGTCGTTTGAGTTTCTCCAACTTAACACCCCTTGACTTCTACCTATGGGGGACCTTAAAGGATGTGGTATACCCTAGAAAACCTGCTACACTGGTGGTACTTCAGGAAGAAATTGAAACAGCATGCGCGGTGATACAAGTGGACACTTGTGTCGACGTAGCTCAAGCAGTAGTTCCCGTAATCAGAAGTGTCTGGACACTGATGATAACCACTTTGAGCACCTCTTGTAACTGCAGAAATCAAACGTGACTTGTATCCATCTTTTGTTATCAGTACATATTGAGTATTACAATTGTCATACAGTTTTTTCTTTCTTAAAATGTGTATACGTTTTTTGGCACTCTACATGCACACACATATACATATATACACACATTTACATATACATATATATAATGTCCTTCAAATAGTATAGAGTAATTTTGGAACACTGATACATTTCCTTGGCTAAATACACTATTAATTATAGAGGCAGCAGTGTACTGGAGCCTCACAGGCTGTCAATCACCAAATGTACACATCTCTTCCCAACTTCACATTCAGTAAGGTCACATCAGTGTCCTGAAATCAGCCATGATAGAAGCGTTTATATCATTGGGACATATGCTACAAAAGGACATTTTCCCCACAGAGATCCATTTACTAATGCACCATTATATAGAGCTTACTGTAAATGATTCTAAATGAAACTTGGAAATTGTGAAAATTAAGGCATTTAGATTTACATTACTAAAACTGATCATGAATAATTAGAGTGGGAGTTTTAATTCCACATAAAAGGAGAGAATGGGGAGAAAATATTTAACTGCATCAGCTCCAACCTGTTGCTACAGAACATCTTCAGCGACAGAACAGAATAGCATAAGACACAGCAGTTAAATCCTTTCCCTGCCCCTGAGCAATACTGCACCTGAACATGCGATTAGTGAGTATGTGGGACCCTGTGGGGGTTAGGAACACCTAATACCATAAGTACGAATCATAAAAACAAGTAAGTACATAAAACACATGCCTTCATTTTCTCAAACTCAATACTATTAAACAAAACAATTTTATAAAGATAGGGAGAATTAAAACCATCAGAACTCTAATTATTCCATTATGCTTAAGTATATACAAATAACCTAAACATTATATATAACACAGAGGAAAACAAACTGATTAAAACTGAATAGCAATGCTGTAATTTTTTTTTCACATCAGGTATCATTTATGTGATGGAACCCACCTTCCCAACAGGGGACTATGAGAAATTAAAAAAAAGAATTTATTGCTCAGCTGTCTTTGGCTGCAGAAATTTATAGCCAAAAGGGAAATTGCACCAGATGTGTTCTGTAGAGGGAAATGGGCCCACTGCATTTCATTAGCATTAGTAAAGTTCTTACAGAATAGTCCAGCCAATTTCATTCCATCATTTAAGCTTTTAGAATATCACTAACCACCCTCCACAGCCTACCAAATACCCAGCATTTATTTTCTATTGACTTTCTTTTCTGCAATTCTTAATGAAGGCAAGCTAGAGAGAGGGGTAGGGAAGATATATAGGACTCTTAATGTCAGATGTGTAATTTAGAAGACAGTATTCCATACACTCTTGTTTTATAATACAAATGAAAGGAAGCAAACCTGGACAAACTCTTCTGGGCTAGTGAGAATACAGAAAAGATGCAGCGTAACCATGGGTTAAAGACAGTGCTCTACAGTGCTAATTATTGCTGCTCTATGCTCACTATTAATACTCTAGGACCCTGTGCCCAGCACTGTTTAGAATGCTTTACATAATGAGTCCACTTAATCTTTACAACAACATTATCAGATAATTACCCCATGTTACAAATGAGGAAACTGAGTCAGAGAGAGCTAAGTTACTTGTCCATGATCACATAACCAGAAAGTAAGTATGAATTATAAAACCAGTAAGTCTAGTTCTAAAGTCTATGCGTCTGTGCTCATAACTTCAATACTCTTCTGCCTAGAGCATGAAAACACCCACCTTGAGAAAGCCAAAGAGATGTAACTATTAAACTACCAAACAAATCATTTGGGTAGGATTTTATTATTGTTACTTTTACAGAAAGTTAGTCTTATATAAAGTACCATATGTGATAGCACATTTTTTACTATTTTTGAGAAATTTTTCTACCTTTCCAGACTTAACCCTCATTTATCTCCTTGAAAGACTTCCTCTTCCCCATCTCTTCAAACAGCCATTATCCAGAATACCATGTTGCTTATGAGATAATTTCTCAATGAATGAATTAACCACCCAATTAGTCAATGAATGACAGAACAGCTATAAGAGTTCATCTGGCCTGGAATTGAACAGTGCTTGCTGTCGTTTATTATTTTAACAATTTAAGACGTTCTCAAGCATCAGGACAAGCTTTGAAGCTTTGTGGACAATAGCTGTGAAATCCTTGTATGTATAAAATGGAGAAAAAAATATTGGAAAAGATAAAGGAATTAGTCCTTAATGGTGTGTCAATGATGTACCAGGTACAAGATTACAGGTATCATTTAACTCATTATTTAATTCTCATGACAACCCATTTGGTAGATGAGAAAATCAAGGATCAACAAACAAATAAAGCGATATGCCCAAAGTCACACCAGCTAATATACAGAAAAATTGAGGATGTGAGCTAAATCTTTCTAACTCCATGGCTCTTTTCACTACCATCCAATATTTCAAGTAAGTGAAGGGTAGAGGAGGAGGAAGAGAAGGAAGAGGAGGAGAGAGAATAAAGTGTGAATAAGATCAGATTTAGCCAAGAGACCAGCTTTATCTATGAACCTCAGTTGCTGCTCTATAGTTTGCCCTAGAAATATCCAGGCAGTTATTTTAATCCCCCAATTTTCTTAGCTGGGATTAAAATAAGAATGACCCAGTTATCACAGTCTTCCTTACAGCAAAGTCAGGGCTGACATCCAATTAATTCAGGCTTCACTGTTTGCTGGCAGTCCCTCCCCACAAGAGAGAAAGCCTCAACAGAAGTTCTTTTTCACCCTCTGAGTTGGTGGTAATTGCCCCTACTTGGGATTCTAAACCTCCATGCCCCTAGGCAGCAATCTGGCCATTCATTTGCAGAGCCTGGTGCTAACCTGGCAGTTGCAGAGGCCCCCTCAGCAGTTTCAGCTGTCTGGTGGGACACCTGTTCTCTGTAATTGAAGGTGATGGGCAAGGGGCTGGTGGAAAAATACCAGCAGCACCTCCTCTAATGCCTTGTGATTGGACAAAAACTCACAAGGAGTCATAAACGTAAAGGAAAGTCTGCCTTCAGTAGCCATTTCTCCAGAGAAGAACCAACTTGAGGTACCTGCAATTAATTAGACAATCAACCATCTGATGACAGGCAGGAGAGAAACGCCTTTAGGAAAGAATTCCTAAGTACCAACTTTAAAGAAGTGAATGGTGCAAGGCCCTCTTCTCATTGCTAATATTATACATTTAAAACTCTGCAGCATTCATCTCCTTTTTCTACCCTCCCACTGTTTAGTAATTGGTTAATGGATACTAAAAGCATGATGAGGAATGTAGTAGCATACCCAATTTATTACTACAACTCATTTCATAGATAGCATGCTGCGTTGTTACATTTAGAGATCGATATCACTTGGCTGCAATTTGATAAGTGCTTCTAATTTAATTTCCAGCTATGGCATTTACTTAATCAAAACTTTGGCAATGAAAGCCAATTCAAACACACTATGCAATAAGGTGATTTGGAAAAGAGTGAGGAGAAATCACAGGGTGAAGAACCTTTAAATGCATGATTTCAGCTTATTACAACTTTAATACAAACTCTCTTAGTCTTTTAACAAACATTTACTGTCTGAGCACTAAAGGAAAACATAATGATGATAAGACATTCCAGATGGAGGAACTCTAGATAGAAGATATGATAAAAATCAGAAATGTCACCATCAATGTATGGAAGGCAAATAATAAGGTCTAATGGGAAATGCCTCATTAACTCAATCATATACAAATGATGTCTTGGTATTGCATTATGATCTGATGCTTTCAATGACTTCAAATGTATATCCAAGTGTGATTTTTCTAAAGTATAAAAATAAATCCTACTCAGGATATTTTAAAGGCAGTTTGGACTCTGTTCTTAATATATCTAAAAAGTTACTCTATTTAGGTGTCTATTCTCATTTATTCAAGCCTTCAAGAAGAACAATTTTGTTATAAATATCAAAAATTATTTCTGGGAGTTCCCTGATGGTGTAGTGGCTTAAGGCTTCGGCGCTGGCACTATCAGTGCTGCGGCCTGGGTTCGATTCCCGGTCAGGGAGCCACCCACATACCAAAATGCAAAAAAAAAAAAAAAAAAAAAAAAAAAAAAAAAAAAAAAAAAAAAAAAAAAAAAAAAAAAAAAAAAAAAAATTATTTCTGCCCCATTGGAGACAGCATGATTTTCCTCATTTTGTATTTTAACAGCATTGTGTCCTCATAGTACATTACACAACCACACATGAAATCATTTACATCAACCCTTTCATTTGAAACCTTGGGCCTTTCGGAGAATATGGTTAAAGTACGAAGAAAAAAAGTCAATGATGAAAGATGAAAGACCAACATAGAATGTACCAAATTTCAACTCAAATCCTTAACTACAACTGCAAAGAAAGGCCCCTTTCACCTACAATCAGAAGAGCATGGTTGTGCTGTCCCAAGTAGAGGAGGCTTAGCTTGCTTTCCTGGCATTCCTTCCCTTGGATCTACCCTCTTTCTCCTATCCCTCTCTCCAGTATCCAAGGGCATCAGCAACTTTCAGATGAGAAGTTCCTGAGCTCAAAATGTAGTGTATGGTGGACAGTTTGGACACCCCAGAACTTTATAAAGAATTTAAAGAATTTCCTTATAGACCTGTTCCCTGGGATTCAGGAAAGGGACATATACTCCTCCCTCCCAGCCCCTACACTCAGACAAGGGTAGACAAGGAGTACCTCCTCCTCTCTCCAAAGCCTCTTCTTATATTCAGCTGGGAGAGGCAAACCCTGCAGAGAGGCAGGTGGCAGCTGTGGGTGACATTTCTGTCCACAAAGAATGTGGAGGACTTAGCCCCCTTGGTACTGAGCTTTGGGCCTTTGTTGATTTCTTCATTTATGGGCCACTGGAAGGACTCTACTCAACCCCTAAGACCAAGCTGCTAAATAAATATTAGAAACAGCCTAAATGCCCTTCTAAGGGGGAATAGAAAAATAAAACAAACGTATTCAAATTATGTAATTTTATGCTAAGAGGACTTAATTAGATCTAGGTATATTAACATGAAGAATTTCAGAAACAATCATGAACATAAAATGAGGCAGAGTGGTTCTCAACCTTCCTAATGCCATGACCCTTTAATATAGTTCCTCATGGTATGGTGACCCCCCTAAAATTATTTTCGTTGCTACTTCATAACTGTAATTTTGCTCCTGTTATGAATCGTAATGTAAATATCTGATATGTGTTTTCTGATGGTCTTAGGTGACCCCTGTGAGAGGGTCGTTCCACCCCCAAAGGGGTCGTGACCCACAGGTTGAAAACCACTGGATATAGTGTTCTCTAACCTCCATATCCTCATCAGTAAAACAGGGATTCGTTCATATAAAAAATAATTGATTGAGTTCCTACCAGGTACCAGGACCTGTTTTAGGCAATAGGGAAATAGCAATGGAAAATGAAAGAAAAAAATTTTTTCTTCTTTCATGGAGGTTATGTTCTGCTGGTACAAAATAGAAAGCTGGACAATAAACAAATAATAAAACTACATTTATAGCATGGCAGGTGTTTTTATTCAGCTATGGAGAAAATAACACATGGAAGAAAAAAATATAGCATCAGAGGAAGAGGGCTAGGAAATTTTTAATATAAAATTTCACTAGAGAGGTAATCTTCCAGCAAAAATCTGACAGAGGGAAGGAGTGAAGTATAAACGTTTGATGTGACAGACGCACAGATAAGCTTGAGAGCAGCTTTCTCAAGCCTATTCTCACATACTTTATTTCCTGTTTTCCAGGGTGAATATAAAATGTTCTCTAATTTTAAATCTTTTCAGACATTTCAGTGGGAATCTATTTGCTAGAGCTGAAAGGAGGAAGATTAAATACTAGCATCTGAGTCATTTTTTAACCTGGAACTAATTTTACATTAAATCAATATATACTTTTTAAAGGCTTGGGTAGAAAAGAAGGATTGAGTTATTCAGAAATAATTATGCCTAATATACCAGGTGCTTAAGGAAGAGAGTCAATACACAAAAACTCTGATGTTGAGAATTTTAGTAGCCTGAATGAAAGGATTTGGCTTATTTCCTGAAGAACAATCAATATAAGTCAAAATCTCACAAGCATGCCTCTGAAATGTATTGTTTAACCTAATGTTAGCTACAAAGCTAACCATAAAGTGAATGTCAAAAGAGATTCTGTGCCAAATAAAAGAAAATCAACATTAATGTCTAGAAAGAAGTGCGTATAAAACTCTGATTCTTAACTTAATGCGCTTGCTATATTAAGCAAAATAGCTCACTTCTCTGGGCCTCAGTTTCCACATTTGTAAATGAAAATACATTCCTGCTTCTTAAGAATTGAGGAAAATATATGTTTTTCTACATCTTCCTTCTGCTAGATTCTAAGCTCCATGAGGGCAAGAAGCATATCTACCACATTAAACTCAGCACTCCAAGACTTATCACAGGCCTCCCTGGCACATAGTAAGTGCTCATCAAATTTTTATGAACTGAATTAATGGATATATGACAATATATGGAATGGTGTCTGGCACAGAAGAGATCCTCACTCAATAAAACATTAGTTTCATCCTTTTTTCTTTCCTCCAGCATTCTAAGGAACTCTCTCCGCCTAAACCATTTTACCTCGTCCTATGTTAATAATTATAAATCCCAAGAGTTGTTTCCTGTTTGGCAATTGACTAGTCGGAAGCATAATAGAGATCTTCAAGCCGTGAGCACGGCCCATGCACTGAAAAATGGACTTCTTCCACCAGTGGGTGATCTGTAGGTGGACACTGGGTCTCCAGACAGCTCTGGCATCCTACAGCACAGGTGGCACCTCCTCAGAAAACTTCATTGTGATGTGAAAAAAAATGCATTGATCTGCTTTCTTCGGCTGGGGAGCTTAGTCCAGGCACCCTACCCCTGAGAGATTTACATTCTCTGCACAAATCAGGCATGTTCATCTGAAGTATTTAGAGTACAGGAGGGGTCAGCAGATGGCAATCAGTCTCCTAGACAGCAGTTAAGGTGAAGTGGCTAGAGGTACAAAATGGAGCCACCTGCATTCTCCTCATCCCTTCCATGGCATCTCAGGGTAGAGGCAGGACAGATATTAATAGTCCTGAAGGTCTAAACTACTTCTTAAAGGAAAGAGATTGAGAAGGAACAGAAAGTGTAAGTGGTGTGAAGAGAAGCCATCTATAAAATGTTTGGGTGCATTCTAAAGTCAGATTTTGTTCAGATTTCAAGTTCACTAACTTGTTATAGCAACTTGACAATTACTTAACTTGTCTGTGCCTCAGTGTCTTCTATGATATATGACATGATATGGCATGATATATTATATGATATGAAATGATATGATATTAACAGCCAATATCTATTGATTATGTCTTATGGTTAGGCACTGTTTATATGTGCCTACATTAAATCCCTGTAATAACTCAGTTTACAGATAACAAAACAAACATATGGAGCAGGTACATTACCTGCCCAAGCTCCACATCCAATGCAACCAGCCAGCACTTTTATTCATTATACCATTATGAGGACTGAATTAGATGGTATGTGGAAAGTGCTTAAAGCAGTGTGTGGAGTATCATCACTCTTTGGGAGAACCATGAACAGAACTGCCTGGCTACAAAGGAAGAATCAAGAAGTTCCATCAGCAGTGGGTTTATTTAATAAAAATTAGAGAGCTTTGGATCTTCTACTACAAGCCATGAGAAGCCTGGATCTGATGAGGGGAAGTCAAGAGATCATGGGGCAGTAATTTACGAGTGAAGTGAGAATGGCCAGAAGAGCATGATGGTAGAGAATGAGAAGGCAAAAGCGCGTGAGAGAGTGGTGGCTACTGAGAAAGGTGACTCCTTTGAGAGGCACTCTGATGGAGAAGTGGGCGTCAAGATGGCTTCCTTACCGTGGGTGAGGATAATGCCATTCCTTTAAAAACAGGTGGGGGACCGAGAGTGAAAGTAGGTGTTCAGAGAAGGTAGATGCATTCCATTTCATTCATGTTAAATTTAAAAAGAAAGCAGGACATGGCAGCCAGGCAAAAGATGAGAAAAGGCTTCTCACGAATACATGAGTTGACATAAAACAGTGCCATTAAAAATGAAGCTTTGTAATAGAACCACCTAGTCTTCGAGTAAACCTCTGCTTTTATATTTTTCTCTCAGCAATTAGAATTTGTTGGGCTCCAACTCCTTCTTATTACATTTTAATACTTCCTTTTTATGGGAAAAGGAGTGCTTTGTGGAAGATTAAGACATTTTTACATGTGCTCCTTTTCTAAATAGTTATGTGAAATCATTTATTTTGGTGGATTCTTAGGGCTTGAGTCTTTATCTTGAAGAGAGAAAAGAGAAGTCTTTCTCTTAAAGTGGCTTTTCAACAGTAATAACTAAAAGAGATAACAGGGGGAAAAAAAGCTTTCACAGCCTTTTATCTGAACATTCGGTTGAACTGTTCAAATTATAAGAACTTGTATCCGAGTTTTAAATTTGAAAAGTGCACAAAATAAACTTTTTGCTCTCCTCAGAAATGATGTGATATTATCTCTGTAGGAGAAGAGATTGAGAAGGTTTAGAACATTCTTCAGGCTTTTCAATTCATGTCAAATCAAATGGGATGCCTTCATATGTCAGGAGGCTCATTTACTGCACTCTGTGCCTGCCAAAGTCCAATATGCTGAAATTCCCACTCAGTTGTACATCTCCATGGGACGCTTTATGCCAGCAGGCATTAACTGTTGAACTGCCAGCCTTAACTACTGCCATTAAATCTTCATTGACATAACCACCCAGAAGGCTCATGTGAGAAATGTCTCCCTTTTCAGGAAGCAGTCTTGTTCTGAAATAGTCTAATATATAATGAGTATTTCAACAAAAGTAGAAACAGATGGAAGCAAAGACAAGAAATCATCTAAAGTGCACAACCGTTCTTCCTGGGGAGTCCCCACCATGCCACATCTGTAAGGGGAGATGCCAGCAGGTGTACAAAGGCCACCTTTAATATTCAGTTTCTTCTTTGTTGTGCAGCAATCGATAAGTTGCCAGAACCTTCCTTGTTATCAGTTTCCTCATGTGTAAAATGAAGATTTAATACTATTTCACAATATAGTTATTGGAAAAATCACACATATGAAACACCTAAATAGTACATCCAATAAATATCAATACCTATCTCCCTCCTGATTCTGAATCATGTGCTCGTCTTCCGAACATGTACCAATGTCTACCATGATGCACTTCTCTCTGCATCCATGCCCCTTTGAGATTTGGGGGATCATATGGAAAACTATCAGTAGTCAACACTATTTGACTAGAAAAATCTTAGAAGTTTTTTTGAGTTTTTTATTTTGTTTTGTTTTGTTTTTACACCTGCTGTACCACTAAGGAAGTTAAAGAATGCCCCATGTACTAGCTTTTCACATGCATTTTGCAATCAAACCCTCAAAGACAACATGAATGTCAGACAGAAGGTGGCAGCAAGGGTAAGAGGAGGACCCATGGAGGGCATGTGTTAGAGAGGGGTGGGGGGATATATCCCTTATCCTTTGTCTTGGGTTTGCACTCACGTTTTGCTATTATTTATTGGCATTTCATGGTCTAAGATATTTATTAGAGCATGCTAGTTAGGAGTCCCTCTTTCTTATCCAGCATCTTTGGATGAACAGGAAAATATCCAGATTACATATCAATGCAGGGAAAGGTGGAGAAGTAGGAGGAATCATTGGGGAACACAGGAAAGTCAAGATGGTAGGCTTTTCCCAATTCTAGAGTTTCCATAACTATAGGCCCCTAATGTTTATCTAAAGAAGATAAAATACTTCCTCAACCCTATTGAAGCCTTCCTAAATTTCTACCCTTCAAACCAACTGGCCATTGTTCCAAAAATGCCATGTTTTATCTTTAGATTAGCTATGGAATTCTAAACAGGCATTCCAGAAAATTACACATAACAAAGGATCTACAGATGGGCTGATCACTTTTATCAATTTGACCAAAAGTAACTAGATTAAAATAGGAGTTGTGGAAACACATGTCACATAAATATCAGTGAGAGATCATGTCAAAAGGTTCCCACATAATGATTTAGATTACATTTTTCTCTTGGTTCCAAGTCGAGGAGGCTCCCAGTCTCTTTATAAATAAAGCTAATAATAGAACACATTTCCAGTGATAAATTATTCTAAAATAGGGGTGTCCAATCTTTTGGCTTCCCTAGGCCACATTGGAAGAAGAATTGTCTTGGGCCACACATAAAATACACTAACACTAATTAATGATAGCTGATGAGCTTAAATTTAAAAAAAGACCCATGCATAATTTTCATAATGCTTTAAGAAACATTACAAATTTGTGTTGGGCCACAATCAAAGCCATCCTGGGCCCCATGCGGCCTGAGGCCTGCAGGTTGGCAACTTCATTCTAAAATATCTTAGCATTAAATCATTATGCTGAAGAGAAACCAAAGAATGCACAGAACCAAACTGGTCCAATTCAATCCTTAAAAATGCTTTATAAAATACCATATAGGTGACAGGCACCATGCTAAGTACCAGAAATACAGAGAAAAATAAGACAACTTTCCCATTCTTTAGGAGATTACAGTCTGTTAAGGAAGACTGGCTTATTACACATATACAAAATAGCATGACATGTGTTTTAATAGTAGTAGAGATGCCAGGTGCCCTGGGAGCCCAGAAATGCTAACACTTGAACTGGATCTTTAAGAACAAGGGATAGAGGAGGAACATTCCAAGCAGAATATGTATAAAACATGGAAATGTAGACAAGTGTGGTGGATTTCCTACAAAGCAAAACTTGAAGTAAGAATTAAGGAGCTAACACTTCATTTGGAAGACAACAGCCCAAGGTCATAAAAGTGACTAAAAGATAAAAGGAGACAAAGGAACATGTGATACAAGGTAATGCAATGCATTACAATAGCTACAGCTTCATAAGTGAAGGCAGAGCACATCACTCAGCAAACAAATTTACTTAGTGCTGTTCCAGATGAGTCATACCTAGGAGGACTCCACAAGCGAAAGACAGAAAAAAGTTGTATCTATTTCCTATCAGTCAAGGTTCTCTCCATGGTGAGTCAGCTGGCCCCCTGACAGCAAATATCAAGAATCCAGATCCCACACTGTTACACTCATTCAGGTCTGAAAGTAAAGGGATGACCTGAGGCAGGTGGTATAACAAACAAGAAAGAGGGAAGAGGTTAGGAACTCCTAGAAGCCATTATGACTAGAAAGTCGGAAGCATGGGGGCAGGAGAAGGATATATGGGACAGAAATAACAGAGATTAATTTGTGAAGGCCTTTAGATGGTACATCCTCGAAGAGCTTAGATTTTATCCTGTGCATCCAGAATTTTTTAGGAAGGCGAAGGTCAGCCAGATGCAGTACAAGTTTAATTGAGTATCTGAGTAAAAGTAGATCTGCATTTTCTAATTATTGTTTAAATATTTGGCTAAGGTTAAAGAAACTCATTTCAGGCTATTTATTCCAAGCTGAGATCTTGAGACAATCAACTGAGATGTTATAGGAGCAGACAAATTGTCAATGAATTACCGATGGTAGAGCTCTTGTCTATTTTATTTAACTGCAAATGGGAATTAAGTTATGATTTGCTCAAATAGCACAGGGATACTAGGTCCACTGACATCTTGAGTTGGTCTAGAACTACATGAGTTAGCTGATACTACTGTTAATACTCCGGTAAAGTGCCTCCTTTTCACAACTGGTTTACAAAGCCATCACCCCACAGATGCAACCATATCGAGTGCTCTTCGAAATACAACCAAGAAGGACATCTGGCATTTTTTCAAAGAATGATTTGTTCACTATATAGTAATAGTTGCTGTCTAACATCAGTCAACATTCTAAACAGCTTTTCATAATCCATAATCTCATTTAGTCAGCATAGCAAGTTTATGAGAAAGGAATCATTATCCCCTTGTACAGATGTCAAAATTCAAAGACTCAGAAATATTAATGTGCTCAATGTCTACAGATAATTAATTAGTAGTGCTGCTGAAATTTGGACTTTGGACCTCAATCCAAGACCCATAATTTTTCCAGTTTACCTTACCTGTCTCACAGAGTTGTTTTGTGAGGGCAAAGCTTTCTTTTCCCCCATAGAAGTACAAAGCCTTAGAAATTGAAAATGCATCCAAACATCCAAAATTTTCCTATGGCAAATTTCTGAAAATCTTTCTTGAACAGATTGATATTCTTAGATGACAGGAAATCTTGAGGAAATGAGTTCTACATATACGATGTGAATTTGTTCTTCCCATTTTGTATTCTGTTCACACCCTTAAAACCTACAGAGTTCCCAGGATTTTAATATTCCAGAATTCACCTCGATAATTTTCACACAGAAAAAAGGCTAAAATAAAGTGTAAAATAATAAAATAAAATATAAAATTGTCATTGGTCATCATTACCAGGTCACAAGATTATGTTTTGCTCTTATTTGCTATCAAAATTTTAAATAGTCTGCATCATCCCTGTAAACAGAAACAGGATAAATGTTGTTTCCTTCCAAAGAAAACAAACAAAAAAGAAATATATAATTATCTAAATTTTATAGGAGAGACTGGAGTTCATTTTTATTTTGCCTTCTTTGGATCATAAATAGCAAGTGCTTTGAAACATGCCCTGAGGCTAATAAATAAGAAGTGGCATATAATTCTCATTGGAAAAGGACAATGTACATTTTAATGGTCCTGTGGTTATGGTAAAATATAGATATTCAAAATATTGTATAATGAGTTTGGTACTAAAATTTGAAATATGCTGTTAAAATGCCACAAAATGCTTGAGCAGCATGACTATTAAGCTGGTTTTAATTTTCCATTTAATCATAAAAAATAAATAGATTAAATTCAAATTTCTTTTCATCATCTTTATACCATCATATGTCTTTTTAGCATCATTATTATATCCCCTGAAGCATTCTTCATCAGCTCTCTGGAAAAGAAAATTTAGCATCTCTATTTATTTTCTCAACTTTCTCTTTTCAAAGGGATATTGTGATGCAACAGTTTGTGTGTAAGAAATTAACCCAATATGGTGTTCCAATCTTAAGACATGACACCATAGTTGCTTAGGTTAATAAGCGAACATGGAAGGGGCAGGGAAAGAGAAGGAATGAGCAGAGAATTAGAAAATTTTATTAAAGAGCTTAAGAAATTATTAAACTATTAAGAGTAAATCTTCAAAATCTCTTCCAGTACAGTCTATGACAACTGCAGCATGAGTTATGAATTTATGTTGTCTTAGATTTTCTCAATATTCACATCTGCCTTCTGTTTATTTAAATGCTTAAAACAGACATTTTTAGAGACTGTTTTCAATCATACTTATAGTCTCATAAATACTATCTACAGTACTTCTTTCCAAATAGTTTTCTTCCCTTCTTTTTTTCTTTGTACAAACTGAGCACCTACTATGTTCCTAGACCAGCGGTTCTCAACCTGTGGGTCGCGACCCCTTTGGGGGTCGAACGACCCTTTCACAGGGGTCGCCTAAGACCATTGGAAAACACATATCAGATATTTATGTTATGATTCATAACAGTAGCAAAATTACAGTTATGGAGTAGCAACGAAAATAATTTTATGGGGGTCACCACAACATGAGGAACTGTATTACAGGGTCGTGGCATTAGGAAGGTTGAGAACCCCTGTACCTAGATACTGCAAGAAGCCAGATGTGCAAATAAAATAAAACATAGACCTTGCCCTAAAAGATCTCAGAGTCTAAAATAGAGTTGAACTTGTAAATAAATAATTATAGGTTCTATAACAACCGTTTTTACAATGTCCCTAGCAGCAGAGAAGAAAAAATGAGAAATTGTTGGTCAAGTCAGTTGAAAGGGAAGAGCCTGGATGAAGGGAGATAGTTAAGAGGTCACTACAACTTTTTCCCAAAGAGAGAATGAGGTCTTCAACTATGTTTTGTCCAAGAGATAAATAAAGCCAACAGGAGATAACTTTGATGGAACAGACAACTGGAGGCAGGGGATGGTAGGGCTAGGCTGCTCCCAAGGATAACACAAACTACAGATGGAAAAATACACAAATAACTTTAGCACAGTTTGATAAAGATTATAACTTAGTTAATTTAATTTATAGAGTCATAGATGTTGGAACCCAGAAAGAACAGCTCATTTGTCTGTTGATAGTGGCTGCCATTTATTATGGCAGGTTTTAGGCTAAGCTCTTTACCTGTATTGGCTAAGCTAATGTTCACAACAACCCAAAGAATTCAATATAATTATTTTCTCAGTTTTACAAATGATAAAACTGAGACATAGAGAAGTTAAGCAACTAAGTAAGACAGGAGTAAAATCAAGATTAACCCACAGTCTGGGCTCTACCTGACTGTATGTTAGATGTACCAGGAGATCTTTAAAAAATACTGATTCCCAGGCTGCACTCCAGACCAAATACATCATAATCTCTAGACACTGGATCCAAAAACAGATGTTTGTTATTGTTGTTGTTGTTGTTGTTTTATGTTACCTAGGTGATCCACGCATAAGCAAGTTTGAGAACTACTCCATTTTTCTATTCTTGAGGAAGAGTAAAGGTGATGTTGAGATAACAGTTGAAGGATCAGCAAGTGTTTAGCATATGGGGAAGCACAAAAGGGTACTTACTCTACGTAGAGTGAGCAGCATGAGCAGAGGTATAGGGTAATAATACAAAGACATGCCATGTGTCTAGAGCACAAGCTAGATTTAGATTTTGAAGAGCCTTGAGTCCCCTAATGAAATTCTGTTATTTTATTCATCATGCATGAGAGAGCTTTTAAATGTTTTTAAGTATGAGAGTGAAGGAGAATCTGATCTATTTTAGAATAATGGCACTGTGGGGGAACAGATAGACTAAAGGTTAGTAAATGGCTTAGGACTTAACAAAATAATCTGAAAATTTCACATTGGCCAGTGGTTTGTTCTATGGCATTCTACTAGGAAATGAATCATACTAGTCGTTAGATATTTATAATTTAATTCAAAGTGATTCTCTATGGTACTTTTATACCACAGCTGTTAACCCAAAGTACATGAACTTGAGAGATTTAAAATAAATTTAATAGTCATTCAGACATTAATAGAACTGAAGTGATTCACTAGCCTCTGGTGTCAGGAGGATTTCACCCTACACAGAGTAAAAACAGGAAAAGGTGACAGTAGGGGTGAAAACGCACAGTTTTTAGCAATACTCAATTCTATTTCTTCAGTCAAGAAAACTCTTCTTGAGCCATGGAAACAAGTGACATTTTTAAAACCACAGCAGATTGAGAATATCATGCCCTCTTTACTCATCTGTTGCATATTTTCAATCAACCTACCACTCAGACATGAGATGTGAAAGGCATTACAGTGAAAGGCCTCTTTTCCTCCCTTTTCCTGCAATCCCTCTAAAAAGTCAGGCTTCTGTTTCCTTTGGAAATGGAGTCAGCTAAAAGGACCACTGATGAATGACAGTGGAAGAAAAATGTTTAGTAGCCCTTCTCATGTGAGATTCCAAGAGAGAATTAAGCCACAAGGCCAGCTGAAGGCACCTATCATATGTAATGAATTAACTTTTCTCCCGTGAATGGTACTAATTGGGAAAACTGCGAAATTAGTCATTCAAATTATTTTCCATAGAGCTTAATTATCTGGTTAAGTGTTGAACATGAGGTATGGAAGAATCATGGGTTGTTCAAAGAAGGAGAAGGTATATCAAAGGTCCTTTTACCTAAAGGATAAACCATCCCAGGTTTATATAAACAATGAGATTGGAATTTGAGGACACTGTACTCATACACATCGAGACTATTTTCCTTCTTTTGTTAGTCTATGTTTCCTGAAAACAGTCAGCTTGCATGATAAAAGCCTGGGAATATGCTTATTAGCCATTACTTATAATCAGTAACAAAATATCAGTCTATAGGGAAAGATGTTCTAAGAACAGAACATTTGTGAATCAGTCTAAATAACATTACCTGATCTTAAATAAACCTTTAAGTAGCCAAGTGAAAAATTCTCTGTTCTTTGGAAAGAAGTCTAGTTTATGAAGTTCAACAATATGACCAGAAAACACACATTCTTTCCTCTCTCTTCTGAGACTTCATTAACATGGCAGTAAAAAAAAATGTTAAAAGAAAGATTCTATTTGTGGCTGTGTGACATGCTTGATACCCCATATGACCCTCATAATTAAATGCTGACATAATATTTGTTTAAAAATCAATGCACTGCAGACAGATACAAAGTAAGGAATCCAGGCAAATGAAGAAGGAAAAGGAAAACAACCCCAAAAGCTGGCTTTCTCTTACGTTTCTGTGCAGATGTTAATATTTTTGTTGGCTACTCAGGTGAAGGAAGAGACAGAGAAACTCACAGGTCTGCCTAAGAGAGGCAAATTCCTCCCTCACCCCATCCCAAATAAAGCTGGGACCTCTAAGAGCTACATCGTAAGTATAATGGTGAATGAAAAGGAAATCCACCTTGCACAATGGCATGATTCAGAAATCAAATAGTCTTGGCCTTGGTGCTGTGTAAAGAAAAAAAAGATACCCTCCCTAAGAATTCATAACTATAAATTATCACTCATGCTACCAGTATGGGCTGGCTATGCTCCACGCAGAAGTCAATACAAATCATCTCTAGAAAAATTCATTTTCAATCCAGGCTCCAAAGAATTCCCACAGATAAAGTTCAAAAGAACATGAGCTCACAGTCAAAAATCCCCAAACACACAAGAACACAAAGAACAATCACTGTTCATCAGAAACAACAGAAGAATCACATCTGTAAAGTTTCCAAACAATGGTATACTAGACACAGGATATAAAATAAGTATGTCTGCTATGTTTAAAGAAATAAAAGAAAACCCCTTAAAATGTGAGCAGGAAACCAAGAGATTTAGAAGTAACCAAAGTGATTGAGGAAAGAACCAAATGATCCTTCCAGATATTAAAAATATCTTCCTCCTAGGCTTTAGAAAGTAAGCAGAGAAAATGCCTCCTGCCCTAACAATGAGAACAAGCCAGATAGCCTACAAAAATCATAATGTTTTTGAGCGCTTCAGATAGCTGAGCTCACAAGGTAACCTACCGAACTAAAATCCAAAAAGATGGTAATGCCCTAACAAGGAAAAATGGATCCCACAGCTGTTTTGTCTTTGGCAGAGCAGTGGTGACAAGAGGTAGCGACCACAGAAGTGGGCAAGAAGGAAACAGCTGAGATTTTAATAAAATGTTAAGGGACAGGTTTGGTCTAGTGCCTGGCAACCCAGATACATGCAAGGGAAGTCTGCACCCAGCCACAAATTCTTTTCCACTCATCTCCACTGAATATTTATGAAAAAGACTAAGGGCAAGAGAGGAAAGACTGCCTCCATGGTAAAGATGTGCAGGGCCTACCTAAGTGTAAGGGTAAAGAGGAGAATGAGAGAAACTTCCTTTGCTCCAGACCTTCCACGTGTAACAGGAACACACTGGGGAGGGCAGGAAAGCCTGCTGTGTTCATCTGAGCAGAGGCCCCATCTATCTCTCAATGTGATGTAAGGCCACTGCATTTTTTAAGTTGTAAGAAACGTGATTTAATCTAAAGTTGTTAGCACTTTCACCAGATCCTCAAATATGAAGAAAAGCAAATGACAGTATCTAACAGTCTCAAGGCTATTTTTTAGGTAAATGTATAGAATAACTCTATGAAACATAAAAGTAGTTCATTGATTCCTGAAATTTAGTTGAGTTACTTAGCTATCTCGAATTCATTGGGCAAAACTGAGAACCTTTTTTCTAGGGTAAGCGTCAGTAGTACTCCATAGAGAAGTAGAGTATAAATAGACACCATTTCACCTAAAGGTGGAATAGGCAGCTCTCAGTTATGCCACAATCATACCTCCCCCCACCAAAAAAAAGGAAAAAAGAAAAAGAAAATACTTCCTTCAACTTTCAAAGGACTTCTACATACCTGAAACTAACCCAGCAAGATGCTCAGCTCTCTTAATTAAATAATTAAGTAACATTTGCCATTTACCATCCTTTCTTAAAAAGAAGGTTTTGGATTTTTTTGGTTTTTGTTTTTCATTTGTTAGTACCTAGTAAAATAAGTGCTTAATTCCTTTGATTTATTCCTGTGAGCAAAGAAGAATTGATTGGTCTATATAAATTAAATTAATCTTAGAACCACACCATGACAGAAATTTTCACAAGGGGATGTACTTAAGCTAAGATTGAAAGAAAAAAGTAAATATCTGAATGGTAGATAAGAGACTTGAGAGAGAATATCATTGGAGAACATAGAATTTTCAGACAAAGTCTGGAGTTTATGGGAAAGAGAGTGAGAAAAAAAGCTAAAAATGTAGGCAAGAGCCAGATTCTGTATCTACCAGGGATCCATTTAAGACTTGTTGGCAGGGGAGAGACCCAGGAAGTATAAATTTTAGGAAGACCCCATTGCACACTGGTGGAAGAACTTAGCTTTAAGTCATTTATTGTGTGTCCCACAGAACCTAGTACAGTGCTTCCAGAGATCATGTAAAAGTCAGAAATGAATTGTATTAGATTGAAGCATATGGCAGGCACTTGGTGAAGAACAATGGCTGTGTTGTGTACAAATCACAATTATGAGCTGTCTAATTCGAAAGGGGCCATAGCAGCCTATGGGGAAGTGGAGGCCAGCCTGTAAGCCCCACCCTGCGGTTTGAAGGCTGGTGGTTGCCATGGTTACGGTTGCATGCATAGGCTTATTTATAGCTATCTACTATCTTTAGTAAATTCCACAACAGATGAGAGAAAAATTTAACTGTGAAGCCATCTAAGTGTATTGGAAGCACTTAGGATGAGCAATAGAATTAAATATGCATCAGAGAATCTCAAAAACACTATAGAGAGCCCCATTCTAAATAACGGCTTTGTGCATAGTGTTCTGAGTAAGTTTAAAAAATAAACCCAGGATTTTGCATGCCCTCTGTTACCTCTGCCTTTACAATTTACAAGTTCCAGGACAGGTTTTATAAACAAACAAATAAACAAATAAATACATTTTTTTACCTCCTATTATATGCAAGATACCTACAGATGTTGTCTGTCTTACAATAACACCATGAGGTAGATATTATTTTTATCTACATTTTGCACACTAGGGCACCGAGGAAACACAAGGTTAAGAATTTCCCGATGTCACATTGCTGGTAAAGACCAGAGTCAGGCAAGAGCCCAGGCAGTGTGCTCCCAGGGCTCTTGACCACTGGTATACCGACCAGTTTTAGTATGTATAACCAAAAGGTCTGGAGACCAGAACTCACTGGGAAACCAAGAAGCCATTTTTATTTCCATTTAAAGAGAACACAAACCTAAAATGGTGATTTGCTAATGGAGAACACGGAGAATCTATGCTGCACAACTGCATATAACCAAACCTGAAATCTCAAACAAAACAAATGATGGGCATCCTACTCCCATTTCAAAAAGAATCGTGGCAAGAGACTTTCATAATGAAATCTTTCTGTTTCATAACAAATTAAATGCAATTGGGAGCACATGATACAAATTTTGGGGACATATCCATTATGTACACAAAGTAAAACAGTGGGCCTATTTAAAAGAAATGGATATTGAAAGCTATTGAGTGTTTTCTCTCATTTACCTTGACAAGTCAACGAGGCAAGTATTTTTGACCCCTAGTTAACAGACAAAACAAAACAAAACAAAACAAAACTGAGGCTCACACTGGATAAAAACTTCCCTATTCACATACCCCTAGTAGGCAGAGAAACTGGACCTGAAACCTAAGTCCTTCTAATGCTAAAGCCTGGAGATTCCCCGCAAGGCTTTCCCCGAGACCAAGCAAACTGTCTTGGAGCAACCATAACTTGTTGTAGGAGGTCAGATTTGCCTGAATAAGTTCTAATTCAATGCAAGAAACCCTCACTTTTTAGACAAACATTATTATATTACCATGACTTGTGTAGAAATAATACAATGACTTGGGTGAGAATACACCTATGTTTTATTGCAAATGTCCTTCACTGGCAGAGACTTTCAGTAAAAGCAGTAGGGCAAAGCTTTGGGATTCACGCTGTTGGTGGTGATTATATAATCCAAGACTCTTCTACTGTTTGCTCATGCTTTTACATTAATATTTACTAAGTACCTAAACTATACCTCTTCAGATAGTAGGTTCTGAGGGTAGGTGGTGATCAAGACAAGCAAATATTGACTTTTTTGAATACTAGTGAACATGAGATCTTGAGACTCACAAACATTCACTATACTCATTCACTCAATAAACTGTATCAAGTGCCTATTTTCTACCAGTCAGCAGAGGAGATACTGAGGACATACGAGTAAAGGTGAATTACTCCCATTGCTAGAGGCGACTTTAGAAATCAACCATATGACAGATGACTAAAATGCAACTACCAAGAGCCTAAGCATGTGTCCAAGGTCACACAGCAAAAGTGCAGTTAAAAGCAAGGGTTGGTAACTGTATCTTTAACCCTTGTACTTTCCCAAAGAGTTCCAAACACTATGAAGCCTCCTGCTATTTCCTGGTATAACCTGATTGCTACATGCTGACTTTTCTCCTAAACTGGGAAAAATGCTAAAAAAAAATAAGGTAAGATCACATTTGCCATAAAGATGTTAGAGCCACAACTCAAACAACAGACTTACCTGCCCCAAAATGTCAAGAGTGCCAAGGTTGAGAAACTCTGTTCCAGCCTATCTTTTTTTGATTTAAAAAAAAAAAAGGTTAATGAACATATGTTATAAAATAAAGAGTATCTTCTCTGCCTGAAATAAGACAGGAGCTCACATAAAGCACCACTAGGAAGTCATCTGAAGTCACTCGGAAGAAAAAAGAAAGATTATCTTCAAATAACAAAAACTGGGGAGAGGATCTTTGAAGGTATATCACCAATAACAGCTTGAATGAAAGGTTTATGTCCAACTAGACCATGATTATAGATGTAGACAGGTCTTAACCTACACATCCACCTCATTTCTTAGTCTGTTTACTTACCAAGTAATTCTCAGACCTCTGTTTGGTTTCACAGGCAGATTGTTTCAAGGAGAAAAAGCTTCACTTGCTGAGTAGCAAAAACCATCGGATGAGTGATCTATTTGGATTTCAGGTAAAGAGTACTCCCATTTGGTTTTAAACCAAACATAGGTAGTCCCAAAACCCTAATCAGTGAGGTCCCAGGTCTGTAGAATAATACAGTTCAGACACTTAACTATAGATTCTAAACCAGTCCTTACCCACTTCTTACTGCATCCATTATCTGCCAACTTCTCACCTCGGCATTTCTGTCTCCTGTTTTAAATATGTAAA
The DNA here is from genome assembly GCA_004026885.1 of Lyroderma lyra. Taxonomy (NCBI): domain Eukaryota; kingdom Metazoa; phylum Chordata; class Mammalia; order Chiroptera; family Megadermatidae; genus Lyroderma; species Lyroderma lyra. Next base: position 69,600 of record PVJL010003681.1, on the reverse strand, counting down.
TATCTAAATTAAAATATTGGGGTCCTGGCTTTGAACATTTAGATTTTTAAATGATGTGAATGTGAACTACATTAATTCCCTAGAGATACCTCAAATTAGACATGAACACAGAAAGTAACTCTTTCTGGTAGTAATAAAATATTCAATTAAAGTAAAAATTAATTATTAAAGTGACTCTGTGCCTCAAATAGCCTTCTGCTCAAAAAATAACAAAAATAAAATTACAGGCAAGCAAAGTGGCAAAGCTCCAAACATTCTTCAGGAAGGAAGGACTGTAATACTAATATAAGACAAAAATTTTTTTAAAAAAGCAAAACCCTTACAGGACAAGATGGCCTTTTTTATTGATATTCAAGTCATGTTAAACATTCATGCATTAAGTAACATACCATGGGAAAAAAATAATAGCTAATATTTATTGAGTGTTTACTACTTTTACTTTTAACCTTCACAGTAACCCAAAAAGATAAGTTTTGTTAAAAGTGAGATCATGACTCAACCTGAAATAAAGCACAAAGCTGACTTTATTGCTTACCTAAATAAGGAAGAGCTATGCTGCTCAGGTATAACCTCTCCAAGTTGCTGATATAAAAAGAAAATTACATATCCATAATAAAACTTGATGTGCCTCAACATATTTTTAAAGGAAAATACTTTCAAAACACATTGAGAAATTGACAAAAAGATGCTAGCGAAAGATTTCTATAGATTAAGTAAACAAAGGAAAAGCTAAGATATACAGGAGCTGAATATTATAATTATGACCGTTTATCTAGATGGCCTGTTACATTTTGTCTAGAGCCTGCATCTTCTTTATTTAGCAAAGGTGCCATTTCTCCCTTGACAGGCCTAGCCATTCCCCAATTGAGGGCTGAGCTTTGATCCTAACTATGGGTCTGGGGGCCAGGAGAGGATTGGAGGGTATGTCCTCACAGGGATATGTATTGACCCGCCAGGCAGAGGCCTCCACCTTGTCTTTAAGCAAGAAGGATCACTGGCATTAACAGAAAGGACTGGGTCACTTACGTAGGCCCAGAAGGTGCGATGGGATCTGAGGTTTCAAAGTTATGGAGTGCAGTGATCCGTATGTCCTCATTCCGAATCCCAGAGTCCCACATCTTTCAGATCAGGTCCCTGACTTTGGCAGAGCTGACAATTCCTATGTCTCTGGAGTTCTGCTACACCTATAATTAAGTCTCAGATATGATTCTCAGATTTTTCTGCCCTTCCAGCTACAATAAAACAAGAGTCTCTTTATATACTGCCAAAGAAGTCCTTTGATTTTATTTTACCTTAATCAACCTTCAGCCTTTCATTGTCTCCTCCAATGCATTAATATTACCCAGCAACAGATATCCCATTTTGTAATTCTTCTAATAACTACCTCTCCCATAACACTCAACTGCCTGATACATTGCACCAGCCAATGTATCCCCTACCAATATTATCCTGTCCCACTTCACCACTACTGCAATTTTTAAATTGCAGATTTGCAGCATACCAGAAGCTATTGGTATTCTACCCACCAGAGGTAATAAGGTCATCTAGCCCCAAAATTGCATTACCGAGTCATCTCCCTAAAACCATTTCTTGTATCATCATACTATTGGTGACCTGAAAGCACACTTCAGAGTGAATATTCGTGTGTAGGAGGTTTATTGGACAAGTGTTTCTTGAATGTCACCTCTGAGGACTGGGCAACAGGAAGAAGCTGAACTGTGACGTATGACAGAGTTGTAGCCGAGGCCAATGCTAACCCTCAGGGAACTCTGGCCCTTCAGAGTTGTCTGAAATTGAGGCAAGGGACAAGCCTTGTAACTCCACAGTGACCTTTATTGGATGGAGGCTGCCCCTATAGGGAAGGCAGTCCCTTTGGACTGAAGACAGTTCCTGGAGAGGGACAGCTGTGAGCCATCAGCACAGAGCATTCCAGGCAGCTGGGAGAATGCAGTTTCCAGTGAGAGAGGAATTTGGTATTCTACAAACAGGAAATAATCCTTCTTTTCCACGTAATAGTGTATTTTCCATATAATATTTTTACCCACAAACAGAAAAGAGACCTTAGTATCCCTGATAGTATGTGTTCCTTTAAAGCAGCAGTGTCCAACCTTTTGGCTCCCCTGGGTCACAATGAATGAACTGTCTTGGGGCACACATAAAACACACTAACACTAACGATAGCTGATGAGCTTAAAAAAAAGGTCACACACAAAAATCTCATAATGTTTTAAGAATTTATGTTGGGCCGCATTCAAAGACGTCCTAGGCTGCAGGTTGGACGTGCCTGCTTTACACCATATTTTCTAGAATGCTCTGACTCCCAGAACTTTGAAACCAGTGACGTATTTACCTTAAATTGGCATAGAAAGGCTTCAGATTACCCTTTACCACTACCACCCTGATCACTTACTTTATATAGGACTATTAATTTTCCCATATATTTTAAATTTATTGTAGCAACATTGGTTAGTAAAATTATATAGGTTTCAAGTGTACACTTCTATAATCCATCATGTATTGCATTGTATGTTCACACCTTTAAGTTAATTCTCCTACCATCACCATACATTTGACCCCTTCCCATAATATTTTTAAACCCATCACACACAGATATCCATCTTATTTGAAGTTTCCTCACAAAATTTGATGAGTAACCAATTGTGGTTAAGAAATGAGGTCAGAAAGGGCTGTACCACACGTGGATGAAATGCAGATTTTAAAAATAGCTGAGGTGGAGTCCCAGTTCCAACGGTATCCCGGCTGGCTCTCTGAGCAAGTTCATCCCTACTCCGATGGCCTGTGGCACCTCGCCAATGGGACCCCTACCACATCTGTTCTGCTAATCCTGACGTTGGCTTTCAACAGGGCTTGCTAATTGAACTGCCCTTTCAGATTCTGCCCATGCCTCTACAGTCTGTCCGTGTGTGTAACAATTCTCTGTTACACTTGGTTTATGATGCAAACGTTCTCTCCCTCCACTGTCCCTTAATTTCTTATCTGTGCTTGATTCCTCTTCTCTGAACTTTGTTTTTAGCATCTCTAGATTCTTCCCTTTAACCTCTCTGCCTTTGACTAGTCTTGAAAGAGCCTTAAGATTGACTACTAGTTAATAAATACCCTAAATTTGTTAATGAATTTCAAAGGCTGCTCTTTAGCGAAGAGGACAGTTCTAGTGGCCTGCCACAAGGCATGGTGAAGAATGGAAAGAACCAGAGAGTCTATTGCACTATTAGACCCAAGGGTTAATGATGGAGCTAAAAGAAAAGAAAAAAAAAACAGGTCAAAAGGCTAGTGGCTGAATCTGCTCATACACAAAGCAGCTAAGCTGAGGCAGAAACCAAGGAGGCATTCCAGAACACTCCCCATGTAAGAAACTGAAAGGCACTAAGGATTGGGGGATGGGCTTCTATATACAGGAGTGAAGACACCCTAGGGTCAAGGTTGAAAGGAAGGTGTTGTCAGCCTTCGGAGGTGCCTCAATAAAATTGTCATGTGGTGCTCCTACAGAATGCTACCTGAGGAAAAATTACGATCTCACATTCTGGAAGACAACCTTGCTTCATCAGCTCATTTACCATTTAGGATACCAAAATTCACATGCTAACCACTTCATCTCACTATAGAACATAGGATAATTTGAGGAGAACAATATCAAAAGCAATAGAAAGAAGTATAGAAGGTCAGAGTGGTATGATCTTTTAATTAGGATAATTATAAAGAAATCTTGAAAGACACAGAATTCTATGGCTGTGCATTCTGACACTCTAGTTATTTTCTTTAATAACAAATTGTGTCTTTTAGGAGAGTAAACATTTCATTCCAATTTAGTAACCTAAATCATAGCATGATAGGAACTTTCTTTTCCCATGAGCCCTAGTTCTGCATACTATTGATTTCTGAAATAAGATCGCACAATATATTGAAAACTTCTCAAGGTTTTATGATTGCCATTTGAAAGAAGTATGATACAGAATAAAGCTGTAGTAGCTCTTACAATGACATCAACATTCATATTACAAGAATAATTACCACGATAATTTATGTATCTAGTTTGAAGAATGCTGCAAAATAATCTCTAACTTTGCTGAGATCAAAGAAAATTCAACATTTAGATCACTATCAGTTATCCTTGCTCATATTTTATTATTAAAGTAAATATTGGTGGGGGAGAAGGGACAGGCTCTCAAATATATGGTGATGGAAAGAGAACTGACTCTGGGTGATGAATGCATAACGCAACACAAAGATGATGTATTATAGAATTGTACACCTGGAACCCATGTAATTTCTGCTGGCCAATGTCACCCCAATAAATTTAACAATAAAATAAATAAATAAGGCGTTCCCTGGTGGTGTAGTCGCTAGGCTTCGGTGCTCTCAACACCATGGCCTGGGTTCGATTCCCAGCCAGGGAACTACCCAAAAAATAAATAAATAAAATTAAAATTAAATAAATAAATAAATAAAAATAAATGAAGCAAATCTTAATCCCCCAAGAATTCCTTTCTTATTTGGAAAAAGAGTCTAGGATTCTCATGAACTCAATTACTCAAAGACCATGAGAGTCAAGTAAGTCAAATTTATTATTTAGTGATCTGATCATTGGTTTAGTTTTACTTCACACTGGGAAACATTGGAATATTATAGCAAAATAGATCAAATTATTTTAAGAGTATTAAATAATAGAGAAAATTAATTATGATTTTGCTTATATATTCATTTAGAGATCAAATACTTATTGAAATTTCTTGAACACACAGGCCTTATGACAATTATTACCAAAACCATTTTATTATATTTTAAGTCATTAATGTACAAAAATGAATGATAATTTAGTATTTATTGGTATATGTGAATTTATAAAGGTATTTGAATTGCAAAATTAACACTTCTCAGCAGCAACTTCATCACTCATTTCTTATACTGGAAATTATAGTTAAGCATACAATTTCTAAACTAATAAGAGATGAGATTTGTAACAAAATTATGAATTATATTTAAATTGGGTCTCATTAATGTCATAGATGGACATTGGCTAGGGTTTGGTCTTACAATACTGACATACACACACTAATAGAAGCCTAGCATCTGTCTTGTAGATATTGGTAAGAAACTGACAATATGGATTTTATCTTCATGGCTAGCAGAATTTAGCTGAAACTTAGCAAATTTTTTTATCTGATTAACGTGCAATATGCTCTGACTCCTTGCAGAAACGTTTTTAGCCATTGACAAAAATGTGTGCCCTCCATCTTTATAGTGTAATTTCTACCCCTACTCTGGGACTCAGAAAACTTACTCTCACATTAGTCCCGGAGTTGAAGTCACATGAATTACCCAATTTTCAAACTGTTGGGCTGAAAAATGATGTAAACACCTGGAGGGCCTTACTCATGATTACATATGCATCTGTTTGGGGATGTAGCTTTATTCCTTATCAATGCCAAGTTGAGATTGGCTTAATTGTACAGTTTCTAGATCTTTGGCTGACAGCATATTGTCGGTTTGCTTGATTATAGCAAAAACTCATAATTGTTTTCAGCTGCAAACAAATGAAAGGCTGACTCTTCAGAGGTACGTGTCTTATTCCTTTGATCAACAGCTTTGGTTTGTCCCATCAAGATGCCATCAGTACACAGCCTCTCAGGGTGGGGTACGTTCAGTATAATGTATGAGGGCTGTCCAGAAAGTATCCAGCCATATAACCAGTCTTGCTATATTGACAACAGCTGGGTTTTTGTTGGGTTATTTGACATATCTGCTATTTGTTAAATTTTCTTCCCTTACAAGATAATTGAATTGGGACCACCAAGTTACCAAGCAGACTCAAGATGAGCTTTGGATTTCAAGAGCCAAATCTAGGGCAGAGAAAAAGCCAGAGCATGAATCTAAGCCAACAAACAAGCATCAGAGACTTGCTAAATTCAAATCCCAGACTTTGAGCCAAACTGCCTAACTGCCCTAAACCTTGGTTTCTTCATTTGGAAAATGGGAAAATTTTTAAAGTATTACCTAATCAAAAGTTTGTGATGATTAAATTATATTATTCCTTAAGGTGCTGAAAAATATTAGCTATTACTATCTAATAATATTAAATGTCAATAGACATCAGCTGTTAATAAACATTAAAATCAATAAGCAATCAGCATTATCTATTAATATTATTGCTGTTATCATCTAGAAAAGTCCTCACTCTTCCCTAAATTTCAGACTTCTCACCTGTAAAATGGGAGTAATAAATATTGAAACTGTTTTTAAACTGAAATGAGAGTATTTACACAAAAACACTTTGTACTATGTAAGTGTATAAAAATACATGATAGTACTGTTGTGACTTCTGCCATTGTGTTCATTACTGGCATAAGGGTATTCACCCAGTGATAAGGAGAGAGGTATCTTCATATATCAAACTTAAAGATACCCTAGGACTCTAAAATAAAGTTGATTTATTATTACATGCCATGCACTGTGCTTGTTTGGTACCATGTTTACACTGTTTTTATGTTCCATTGGTAATTTCGGCAAGAGCTAACGAAGATGCCCTTACAAAGTCTGCTATCTTTCCCCATACTCTCCACTTCTTCCTCCCTTTCCCTTGTTCTCCAAAATGTATGTTTAGAAATTCCCGAACCCTATATTACTGCTTATAATATCCATAATAGTTAAGGACTATTTTTAATAACAGGTCATCCGTTTTCTTCATCTCTCTTCCCCATTTTGACAAAGTATAAATGAGTGCTAGTTACTTGGTTCTTAAGTGAGAAGTTCCAGTTGATCATGGGACCTAAGAGAATTATGCTGCTGGATACCATGATAAAATGGTTATCAATTGTCACCTTCCATTGTAAAATTAGGATCAATAATCTCTTCTTACAGGAGTGTTGTACGAATTAAGTTGAACAGTACTCCTCACAGAGTCAAGACACATAGAAGTCACTTCATGGTTGACTCTGAATCTGATTTGAATGTCACTCAGTGCAGTTCTGTCTCAATAACCTGGCCTACAAATGTCAAAGACTCTTAGCCCCCAAAGTACAAAGAGTGATTGTACCACTGAGTTTCAAAACTCATTTGGATTAACTGAAATTTATATGGCAAATAAAAAGAATGGAGACTAGAAAGGGGGTAAGTTTTTGAAGAAAGTGAAACCATATTGCTAAACAATAATAATCGTGTCTCATGAAAAAAATTTATTTCTGACTGAAAATGAGTAAGCTGTAGTTAATGGCAGGATCTATTGCTGTATTAATATAACTTCAGTGAAATGTCATTAACTTTCTCTGCCTCACTTCCTCTATCTTTAAAATGGTGGTTATGGTTATAGTTGATGATTTTTATGACTGTCAAATTAAGTTATGTTCACGGTGGGAGAGATGGATTTGTAGATTTTAATAACATCTTCCACTCCAGGCAGCACTGATACCAACAGGAAGTCCCTAGAACCTGAAGAATGGTATAGATGTGCACTCATACAATCAAGGTTATATTTATGTTTGTAAAATAACATTAATAATGTCCCTTGTCTGCCATATTGTCCCAAAATGTTTTCCTTCCTCAGTTGGTAAGAGGACAATCATTCTTACAACTTTGTGAACAACCTTCAAAACTAATTTCAGTGGGAGCAGGGAGGTTTGGATAATTATGGATACCTAAGGAGTGATTTAGAAAATCTGGTCTGAGGCTTCAGAGAAGCATCCCTCTTAGAAATGCTGGCATACTGAAGAAGGTGACCAGAAGTCATATTTCATGAATTCTCAATGGGCCTCTGGGAAAGGCCATGGAGAGGGCATTGTAAGTGATGGCTTGTATCCAGGGCACTGGAATGTAAACTTTCAATAAGAACATGGCATGGACATGGCTTATGCTCCACCCAGATCCCTCAGATCCCTCAGATCCCTTCTCCTCTTTCTGGGTGCCCATTCTCCAGCTCTGGTGTGCTTTTGCTTCCAACAGCCCACACTTGCAAAGTTAATTTGAAGGACTACAGGGGGCTGCTAGGGCCACTTGCCCAAACACACAGAAAACCAGAAGTGCCTGAGAGTTTACATCCCCAAAGGGGATGACAAAAGAATCCAGGAGTGTAAAACTCAGCTGTCTTTCTTTGGGACAGCACTAAAGCATAATCTACATTCCAAAGCTCTGCGGGATCAAACTAACACTACATTCTTTGGAACTTCTTGAAATTGTACACTTGACAGCTCTGTCTTCTCTCAGTTGCACTTTCTCTAATGCCTCAATAAGTCTCCTGGGAGCTTCCCTAATCTCCCATTTACAAACAAATCCTATTGTCAGAGGCCTAAATAGAATAAATCCAGTCTCTTAGGAATTGCTATGGATAAAGAAGAAGCAAACCTAAAATAAAAGAACAAAGAAGGACACACCATGTTCATAGCAGCATTATTCACAATAGCTGAACCGTGGAAGTAACCCAAGTGTCTACTGATGAATGAATAAATAAACAAAATGTGGTATATACATACAAGGGAATATTATTCTGCCTTAAAAAGGAAGGAAATTCTGACATGTGCTACAACATGGATAAACCTTGAGGACATGCTAAGTGAAATAAGCCAGTTGTAAGACAAATACTATATGATCCCACTTATATGAAGTATTTAGAGTCAAACACATAGAAACATAAAGTACAATGGTGGTTGCCAGTGGGTAGTGGGGTTGGGGTGAATGGGGAGTTACTGTTAAATGAGTATAGAGTTTCAGTTCTGTAAGATGGAAAGAGTTTGAAGATGGATGGTGGTGATGGTTGCACAACAGTATGAATATATGCATCTAATACCACTACACTGTACACTCAAAAGTGGTTAAGGTAGTCAACTTAAAATTATGTATATTTTACCACAATAAAAAATTAGAAAAACACAAAGAGAATGTAAGATTCTTATCTGGAGGTCATTTCTGAGAACTGGGACACTAGACTTGGAAAGAACTACTAGAGGTAAGATACTGTGGTGTGCCTACAGAATATCTCTCATGCTGGCTTAGGGAAACAAGCCTTGCATTCCAGACATCCAAAGAGTGCTACAAAAGGTTGAGAGAGTCTAACATCCCTCCTTGAAATCAATACGCTTCTAAGAGTCACTAGGTTATATGCAATATTAGAGTAAATGAAGCAGGATATCAATATTGCCAGGTGGTGCAATAGAGATCAGACATCAGCAGCTACAAATGAGACTTTAATAATAGCCAATGGGATTTATGAGCCGCCCAGAGATAGGATCCCAGGGATTCACCTGGGTGCAGACTCAGAGAGTCTTGACAGTTGTTATATCTTCCAGGGAAGACATCATGCATACAAATCACCCTGCATCACAAAAGGCAAAACATGATGTACACCATAAGAAATATACAAGTTGGATACTATGAAAATGCAAAGTAGAAAGGAATTGCTTCTAGATGAGATTTGTAGTAGCTGGAACTATGCAACAAAAGCATGGAAATGGTGTGTTGCAGGAAGTAATCACCTAGAGATTTGGGAGGAGATGTGATACAAGTCACAAATGCCATGGTATATTGATTAAAGCATTTACTGTCCTCAGCTAACACTTAATCAAGTGTTACTCATATTTAAATGTCACATACAGACACTTAAGAATTGCAAATGTTCCCAAAGATATACAAACTCATTTGTTACACATGCTCATAGGTCACACACCAATTCAAAAGTTTCTATTCTGGGAGTTCCCTGATGGTGTAGTGGCTTAAGGCTTCAGCGTTAGTGCTGTCAGCACTGCGGCCTGGGTTCGATTCCCAGTCAGGGAGCTACCCACATACTAAAAAGCAAAAAAAAAAAAAAAAAAAAAAAAAAAGTTTCTATTCACTGCCTGCTTAGCCACAGTGGTGGGAGAATTTCAGCAGAGAAGTCAGATTCATTCTCTCAGTGAACCTTACTTCCTCATAATATTCTGCCCCAAAACTTTTTTCTCAAAGGGAGGACCCAGTCTTTCACTTTTACCCTTGTAAAATACATGCTAACGTGTTACATAGACCTCCAGAAACTGATAAGGTTGAAAATTTCCCCTAAAAGACTAGGTGTTGCTGGTCTTCACAGCACTAAAATTGACAACTACGATCACTCTCTATCACATATAAACGCAGAGCATTAACAAATTCATAAGCTTCTTATTGATCATAATCCATAACAGAAGTCTATTTAATAATTTGAAAATAAAAGCTACAGAAGGAGAAAAGCTACACTCACAGTGTTCCCAACCCAGTCTAACCCTTCTCTGGGATTTGTCTCAGTGAGGCCACCCAAGTGTTTTAGTAACAACCTATATGTCATCCTTGTCTCCTCCCTATCTGTGTTCACCCACTTCCAATTCATGGCCATACCCGGTGATGCCTGCCTCCCTTACATTTCTCAGTCCTTCTCCCTCTTCTCCACCCTCATCTCCAGTGCCTCGGTTCAGGCATAACCAGCGCTTACTGCCCACTCTGACAACACGCTGTCTTCCCACACTCACGCTTGACTCCCTTCAGTTGGTTCTCCATATTACAGCCAAAGTTGTCTTTCTGAAGTGCAGATGGTGAGGATAAACTCCAAATACTTTACAAGGCAAATACGGCTTTTTCAGGGTCCCAACGGAAAACTCATAATACACTCAATCTGGGAAAACAAGAATATAATGAAAAAAAACTCTTATTTTCAAAAGAGTGAGCAGAGTTTAGGGCCTACTAACAGTGGCGTGGCCAACTGCCTCAGTTTGGCCAGGACTTAGCGTTTCCTGGGATTCAGAACTTCAATACTAAAAGCCATGAAGTCCCTGATGAACCCAGAATGAGCACTATTCACACTCAGTTACAACCAGGAACCATGAGCACCCTAGGTCTGAAGCGGCATGAGAAGGGAGTAGTTACCAGAACCCCAAGGGGAAAGCTGTGTGGAGAAGGTCACTTCACAAGAGCTATGGCATTTGGACAAGGAGCAACGTCCAACCTATAGACATCCGGTAAGAAGACAAAAAAATAAAGTCCCAAAGCTCACCCTCCTTGTGCTGTCCCATCTCCTGCCAGTGTCTCCCACTGACCTGACCAGGAGAAAAGGTCAAGAGAGATTACTTGCTGTTGTCATTTGTGCCAGGCTGGAGGAGGCATAAGGGAACATGGAGAGATGGCAGCATAAAAAGGATTCCATGTGACATTTCTGGCTTTGAAGATAAAGGAAGAGGGCCACAGCCCATAGAATCAAGTGGCCTCTAGAAGCAAGAAAAGTCAAGAAAATGAATTCTCCCCAGGAACCCGAGAAAGGGACACAGCCCTGCCAGCACCTTGATTTTAGCCCAGCAAGACTTGTTTCAAACTCCTGATCTCCAGAACTACAGGAAAATTCATTTCTGTTGTTGTAAGCCACCGTGTTTGCGGTCATTTACAGCAGGGATGGGAACGACTACAGAAGGAAATGTGCAGAGGCCATCGGGTGCGACATCTCAGTCAATAAGTGAGCTGAACAAGGGCTTTGACTGGGGTAGGAAGTGACTCCACTCCGCTGGTGTTATGAAGGTTTGTGACGTCTTTGACCTCTGGGAAGTTACACACTCAGACCTATGCTTCAGAATGAATACTGAGCCCTCACCTTGTGTTCAGCACAGGTGAGAGGGAAGGAGGCATGACTTAGTGAAGGAGAATCAAAAGGCTACTGTGCAAGTCTGGTTGGGTAGGGAGGCAAACATGGCGGAGACGTCATTACATAAGGAACGGGACTCAGTGATTAGAAGGAGGGCCAATGGAAAGGATTTAAGACTGAGTGACCACAGTGCTCATGACGACATTAATAGAGCCGAGGTGGCCTTCCCTTTGGGCATGGCACCTGCCATCTGCCACAGAGTCAAGAACAGTTTAGAAAATATCTGCAACTCAGCTTCTAAATAAATTGTGAGAAATGAATTATTTGTTTAAATAACACCCAAATTTAAAGTAATGGAAAACAGCTAAAAATAAACCAGGTAAGCTAAAGGTAGGTGTAATTACAGAAGTATTTACTATTAATTACTATAGTTATTCTTCCACTTCCACTTTCCTTTAATTTGCTCCATTTTAGGACAAATTAAGGAAATGATTTTGAGGTATATAGTGAATATGATCAATTTCTCATATGCACTTAAATATGTTTTTCATTTAATGAAAACTGTCTAAGTAAAGCAAACAAAACCACTTTGAATATATCTTATAAGTGATTATGACAGTGTTTGAGCACCATGGCTTTTATCCCATAACCAAGCTGGCCAGTGACAGACCCTGTCAATGTTTGATTTAAAAAATACATTTCAGATTACATTCCCCAGTGGGAGATCATGAGACCAGGATATGTGAGTGAGTGACTTATTAGGGAATTCCTCAAAGAAAACTGGTAGAAGAGAAGAGACAGGGAATAGGAAAGCAAAGAAAGCCGAACTAGGATACCATATCAAGTAAAGTCCTCCAGTGAACTCTGTCTGCTGGTTTAATTAATAGTTAAGGATGCCCCTCCTGACCCCTGAAAGCACTTCCTGAATTCCACCTGGACAGACAAAGTGGGCTCAGCAGCCTTAGGCAGCCCTCCACCAAATGGATCCGGGTACGGGCTGTCGGAAACAAGTCTGTCTGTAGCCAGTGTGCTCGCACACACCACGGTCCAAACCTAGTCTTTCGTCTGGACGACTACAGTCATCTCCTGACTAGTCTTCCTGCTTTCACTTCTGTCCACTTGAAATTCCATCTCCACATAATAGCAAGAATGGTCATTTAAAATTGGACTGTGCCATTTCATACCATTAAAATACTTTATTAGCTTCCTATGGTATTTTAAATACTGTCACATCCCTGATAAAAATACTTTAGTGACTTCCCATGGCATTTAAAATTAAATAATGCAATGTCCTTTGTGACCTGACCTCTGCCTACCTTTCTAACTTCATCTCATGTTTCTACCACGCATTTTGCTTAATCATGTGGAATTCTGACATTTCCTAGACATCTCTGCACTGGGAATGGACACCTTTAGTCCTGTCTTCCTATCCTTTTAGGTCTCACCCTAAATGTCACCTCCTTAAACAAGTCTTCCCTTATCGAACTCTTGTTCTTTGCCCTTTTGTTATTTATAGAAATACTTCTTCTCCAGTCCTTAACACAATGGACACCTATTTTGTTTATTGTGTCCCCTTCACTGGGAGGGGGGCTCCTTATGGACAAGCATCACACGTCTTCTTCACCACTGCATCTCCAGTCCCCGACGATGCCCAATTCATATTAGGTGCTGAATAAAGATGTCATGTGTGAGGGAATAAATGAAGCACACAACCACTACATCTTGTTTCACTTTTGCTCCTAACAGCTTGACTATTTGAAGTCATTTGAAGTATCATCACTTTATATGAAAGACCTAATTTTAGTTACGGCCAAAAACTATTCTGGGCAAAACCAACCAACCAACCAACGACAGACCTGATGCTTTCCCCCCAGGTTGAACTGATCAGTTTAAACAAAGTTAACAGTACGCGATAGAGAACTGCTCAGAATGGTTACAAGACTTAACAGACTCTTCTCTGTCTCTGCTGCAGACAGCAATGCAGATAGTTTCACTGTGGTTATTTTTCCAACTGTTTCTAGTCAGGCCTTTCCCTCAACTGTTCTTTTTAATGTCTGGTAGATTTAGGGAGACTGAAGTCTTGGCACCCTTTTCCTAAAACTAGGCGGTGGTACTTAATTAAATAAAAAAATTTTTTTCTCTCCTTATTTGAAGAGTTTTATTTTAGAATCTTAAAGGAAGCTCCATTATGGATCTTTTTGTCCTAGTTTCTTCATTATTCAGTTAAGCTAATTGGATGTGTTAAATATGTGAATACTTTAAGAGGATGCAAGCTGACACTCTTGTTTCTAGGAAATGTGTTCTTTATAGTCTGCATAGTTTAACATCTTTTGCTGATGCTAATTGAGATTAATGATCTGGCACTACAGATCTGTTGCTTAATAAAATATGCCTTCTATTAAATTTGATTTAGTTATAATTCTAACAAAGTAATACATACTCATGTTAGAAAATTTGGGAAAGACAGAAAAGTTTTAAAAACTAAAAATTTAATCCACAAAATTTAACCTAGAAATAACCCGATTTTGCATTTTGTTATGTATCTTTCCAATCTTTTTTTCTACATATATACATATTTATTCATTCAGTCATTCATTCAACAAGCATTTGTCAAGCATCTATAAAGTTTCAAAAAGAAGTCTAGATGCTGCTGAACAAGACAGATGAGGTCCATATATTCAACTGGCTTCTAAGGGATAGATGAGAACACTAACAAATAAGATGATTTCTGTTAGTGGTAACAGCTATGAAGAACACAAAACAAGTAATGTGGCAAAGTGAAGGTCATCAAGGGTTAGAGACCGAGGACTAATGACTTTAAAGCAACTTAACAGGGAAGACCTTTCTAAGAAGAAAATATTGCCCCGAGACCTAAAGAATAAGGGAACTCCTGTCATGGGAATATGTGCAGAAAGAGCATTCCAGGCAGAGGGAATAGCCTATGTAAGGGAAGAGTTTGACTGCTTCTAGGGACTGCCACAAGGTAAGGGTGGCTCTGGGACTAGAGAATAAAAAGTGACAGGCAGTGGTCTTCATATTCATTATGCATTTTGACCAGCTTCACACGTACCTTTTCATTTAGGATATTTTCAACCTAGAGAATTAATGCTGTCATTAGAAAGTCTTCTACCTAACCCTCCATCAGAAAAATACTCACCTGTACCTCCTTACAATATTTCTATTATTTCATTAATGCATCCACAGTTTATTATGATACATGGCAAAGATTTAAGTGGTGGTTTCCCCTTAGTAAAGAACTCATGCCTGAGGATGGACCTGGAGATCATCACGCTTAGTGAAAAAAGCCAGAAAAAAAAAAACCAAAAACTGTATGACTTCACTCATATGCGGAATATAAAACTGAAAGCAACAAAGAAAAAAATGAACAAACAAACAAACAACCCATGGACACAATCAATAGTTTAGTGTTTATTTGGGGACGAGTGGGTTAGGGAGGGGAGAAAGGGGAGGGAGTGGGAGAGGGGAGGGGAAGCTAAATATAAGGTGATGGAAAGAGAAGTCACATTAGGTGGTGACCTTATTATACAACAAGCTGACAATGCACTGTAGAATTGTATGCCTGAAACCTATGTAATCCTTGCTAACAGATGTCACCCCAGTAAGTCTAACAATAAAAATGAATTTTTAAAAAAAGAACTCATGCCTGAGCACAACTTTTTGGAAGTTCCTTTTTTCTCGACTACTTTAGATGGCACGAGTATCACATACTGATTTCTTATATTGAAGGCTTATGAAGAGAAGAGTGGTATGTGTGGAGTGACCTAAACAGTCTTTTAGGACATCTCTTCTGGCAAGCATGAAGAAAGAATTAAAGGGTCAAGAGCTTGAAAAGTAAAAGACTACTTGGAAAGCCACAGTAATCATCCAGACAAAAGATGCCAGGGGCTTGAATTAGGGTTATGATGCTAAGAATGGAAGAGAAATTGTGGGTAAGAAAAACACTGATCAAGTAAGCAAAACTCTGCAAATGACTGGATGTGTGGTTGGGGAAAAAAGGAAGAAGAAGAATCAAAGATAAATCTGAGTATAACCTGAAGTGCATTGCCTCGTATCTTGACTGATGTTACCTCTTCATACTGAAATGCTGACTCTTACTCATGATTGAAAACTCAGATTAAATACTGGAGCCAGACAAAATCAACCAGTCTTTCTTCTTAGTACAAAACCAACAGTAGGAATTCGGTTTACCTTCAGGGCTGGGATAAATGCTAAGATAGTTCAGTAATTCTTGGCTATAAGTCACTCGAACAAACTCAACCCAACTCTTTCTTACTCTCCGAACTAATTGCCATAGTAACCCTGGTGACTGTCTCTCTGTAGAAATTCTTCCAACTCAATCACCTGGGGAGAACAATTCTCGGTTGTTGCTCCTGGTGGTTTCAGAGGTGAGGGAGACCATCTACCCCCTCTTCTGCCAAGTCAGTTTTCTAAGACAGACAAAATGAAACGACTTGAACATATACCCCTATGGGGGTTTTCTGGGAAAAAAAGACTTGAACACAAATATGAAAATGGTACACAGCCACCCACTATGTGTAGCATTAAAATACATAAGATTATGAAAGTGTTTATTATGTTTACTACATGAATGTTGTTAAGACGGAAAAGAGATTGGTGATTGCCAGGGGAGGGACTACTCAGGGGATATGGGGTTTTTATTTTGTAAAAATTCTGGAACTAGAATAGTGGTGATGGTTGAACAGTATGAATATACTTAATGCTGAATTGTACACTTTAAAACGGTTAAAACAGTAAATTTGGTGAGGACTGTCCAGAAAAAAATCCCACCATAAATGCCTCTATGTTTCATATTACATGGCTAGATAACTTATGGATAGCCCTCGTATGTTATATGCATTTTATCACAATTTTTAAAATTGCATTTGCTTATTAACTATGAGTAGATTTCAAAATGACCTTACTATAAGTATCCTTGGGAAAACTGTCTCATTATATTGCTAATATTGTGAATTACATAGTGGATCACATTTCCCTTTAACACTGGCCAACAGGAAGGTCTGAGCCAACTTTTGGCCCTTCCCTGGCAGGTGGACAGGATTTCACACCTGTCTTTTTGTGCTGAGGTAACTCCAGGCTCCATTATACCTTCTTATTTTTATTTTTCCTTTGCTTCATTTTTTCATTCCTATTTTTAATTTATTTTATCATACCACCATATATGAATCTTTATATGATACTTTAGTTCATTTTAAAGACTATACTTTCAGGGATCATTTCTACATTTTGTTTCATTTTAAGAATCCGGAGAAATATAAATAACCTAAACATCAAAGTATGACCAGAAAAAGTGTTTGCTTATAATGTCATCTCTTTTCCTGGTATAAACTCTGGTCCTTGCATTGAGATCTCCAAGAAATCCTATTAGATCAGAGACACATTTTTATTAGATAAATAGCTTACTCATAGTGAATATTTTCTTTTTACTGACTTTATTCACACCTGGTATTTTTCTTTGTTAACTGAACACCAAACCATAAAGCACATATTACAAATGCGGTGATAATGATGAAACGTCCTTAACTCTGAGTAACAGCCACTGTTGAGAAAACAAATCACTTACTTGCTGTCAGGTTTTACTGCTTTCTGTGATTACAAGGAAGAAGAAGCTTAGTGACACCTTTTTGTTCAAAGTGAAAAACAAATTGCTACATTTAGAAAAAGAAGTAATAGGCAACTATGATGTACATCTTTCTTCTTTTGTGGCAAATTGGGGAGTATATATAAATAATTCCTCAAAGCAGCATTGCATGTTTTGGGGGGATTCAACAGCAGGGAACATTATTAAATAAAAGTATCCATGGATGGTCTGAAACAAAGATTGAATAAATAGACATTTGAAACATGTCTTGGAAATGAGACGAGTCATCAATATTTTATTGTTGACTATAAACACAGTGGCAATATTAATGATTTTGTCTATCCCCTCAACAAATGCAAAGTTCATCTGAAAGCTTCCAGCATCAGTCACTGTGGCCCACTGTGGACCTCAAGAATTTTGGAAGAAGAAGGAAGAAAAAGTATAAAGGAAGGACCAGAACCACACACACATATACTCAAACCCTACCTTTAAGATGTTTAGCTGATCTCTTCTGAATTCTTTCTTGGACCAGGGATGTAGTGATTAAAGATTAATGTCAGATGTATTACAAGGTATTATTATATATTGAAAGAGCATCAAGATTTATAATTGCGAAAGAGAAGTTGTCATTGCATTGGAAGTTACTGGTTTTCTGGTGCCAACACATTTTTGTTTGAAGCTCGCAATGACCATATTCAAGCAAATGAGGAAACATTCGAAGAAGCAAAGTAATTTTTGACAGTCATACAGAGAGTAGATGGCAAGACCAGGGTTCAGAACAGAAGCTGTTTGCGTTCAGCATCAGCAACCCTAACCATTACCCCACAGTGCCTTGCTGACAAAGTGCTCTCACATACCTGTGAGCAACACAAAAGAAACAATGCTGTTGCAAAATTTAAAAGCTCAAAGAGGCTGTGGTTTTCACTAAGTCACTCAGGTTGTGAGTGCAGGAAGCAAAAATAAAATGTAGGTGCCCTAGCATTCAGTCCAGAACTTTTTCACTATCAGACATGCATGAACACACACTCACACACATATACTCGTATACATGTGCACATATATGCATACACACACACATACACACACACACACACACACACAGAGTAACAGGAACTCAGCTTTATAACTGCAGGCTGCTGATGGTGCCGGGCCAGAAACGCATCACCTTACACTGAAAAAGCTGTGAAAGCAGAAAAATCAATCTACCGTTTTAATAAAAAATGTGAGAAACTGAGAAGATGAGCTATGGTGCAATCACTTTGGGCGGATCTGGCTGTTTTGCTATTAATCATTTCTCTACTGTGCAGTCAGCAGAACTTTATTGAAGTCTATTCAGGGCTTTGTCGGGTCCACTGCAGAGGCACTATGACCAAGTGGGATGAGATTATAAAACCATCATTGTATCCTAAGGACTGGGAACTCCGCACACAATTGTAGTCGTCAAGTGGAAAAGATTAACCCCGGGAAAAGATCATTTTTCCCCAAGACTGGAATATTGCAATTTCCCGACACGACAACTTACATTCAAGCAATTACAAATCTTGGACTTAATATAAAATCTTATACTGCATCTGCAATTAGTCATCAATTACTATAGAGTAAGATTATACTCATTCCTTACAACGAGGGTTTTAAGATTTCTTACAGAGCAGAATGTTTTCCTTTATCTTTGTCTTCTGCTCCCTCCCAGACTCATGCGGGGATGTCAGTGACTGCCTCAGAGGCCTTCAGACCGTTTCTTCCTGGTGTCTCAAGAGTCATGCTGCTGGTTACCGAGTTACCTAGAGGGACTGGGAGCAGTTTCCACCAAGCCTTTTAAATCAACCCACATGAGACAACTGAATACCTAAAACACCCAAGATCTTGAAGCAGAGGCCTATGCATTGGAAGACACAAGTCAAAAAAAAAAATAAATAAATAAATAAATAAAAATAATAAATAAAAAAATAAAACACACAATAATTCCTCTAAACACCCTCCCCCACTCAGCCCAGAGTAGTACACACTCGAGGTCCCAGCATCCTCCTTGGGCATGGATTATCCACAGTACCTTCAATGTTGAGGCTCTTTTTGAACAAGCTTGACTGCCTTGAGGTTCCCATCTTCAAAAGCTCATCGAGGGTAGGGGTGACAAGTGTCAGAATCAACCCAGACAACATGAACAGGATCCCTTGTCCAAGTATCATATTCCCTCTTAAGGCAGAATCACCTGAAACAGGGACTTTCTTCACATTTGTTCAACTGTTTTCTATTGTTTACTGAAGGAAAAACCCAGAACATAAAAACAAGAGGACGCATTTGCTGAGGAGTAGAATACACTTTATCTTCTCACTTTCATTCCAATCCTAACCATCTTTAATTTTCTATGACTCCTTCCCCTTACATTCTGCCTAAAGTTGAAATAATCATAGCATTCTTTAAGAAATCTTGTATTGTATGAGTTTGCTACCCTGATACTTCAGTGGCCCAGGCTATGGACTTTGGTGGCCTCTGCATATTTGCATGCTGTGTTATCCTATCTTGAGCCCAGTCTTCCTTGTGTCCTCTCTTGGTGCCATGCTCTTTCCAGCTCCTCGAAAGGCTCCTCTTTCTCATTTCTTACCTATCTTTTCCTCAACTGCAACACCAAAAAGACCTAATGATTCTCTAGACCCTAAGAAAACTCACCTTTGGCAATATCACCCCAAGATAAGAGCTCACTAACCACACTTTATGTCCTCTAAGGGTGCCTATCTTGGTCCACTGACAACAAAATTTGGGACTTTTAGTTTGTAGATCCAGCTTTGCTGTCCACCCTGGTTCCATTGCCAACAGGTCTAGTCTCAGGACCAACAGTGTCTTTAGGCTGTTAAATGTTTCTGATCTCAAAAATGCGTTCAGTATGATATGAACATGTCTCCTCTCAGTGTCTTTTAAGTCTGTTGGCAGCATTCAAGTTCTATAAGCATGGAGATCAATGCCATTTACCCCAGTCCTGTTTGGAGTACAGAAGCAATCTCTCTGAGACAGGATGAGAGAGATTATTCTCTAGAAAACTATCCTTCTTTCTATAGTTTTCTCCTCTTTCTTTCAAAATATCAATTTACCCTATTTAGCAGATAGGGGTAAGGTTTTTACTTTATATTTACACAGGTGAGTGGGGCTCACAAAGAATATTTTTCATAGCATAAATTAAATCTTTTAATTCCTTCTACCAGCCCCTTCCAATATATAAATTACATATGCATAGACCAGATGATGAGTTTCTAGACAAGATAGTCATCAATTTTATACAGATTATTAAGAGTACATCAGAACCCACTAATTTGATATTTCTGATGAAGTAGGATGGCGGTTTAGCTGTAGTCTGTGAAAAAAATTGCTATCCTAAACAAATTAAGACGAAGTGATGAGAGAACCACATACGGCATTAACATTTAATCTCTTCTAATTACGTTTTTTCAAGAACTCTGGTAATATCCGTGTACATGTCACAAAGTTCTTCATTAATCAAACCATTGTTGATATTTCATTTGTGCAAAACAGCTACCCTCATGATATTTATAATCCAGTAACCACAAACTACAAATTGTCCTACTTAGAAATAATTCTTCTGATTGGGTTTTTTAATTTCTAACACTGGAGACATACAGAATAAAGTCACATATACATAAATTGTGAGGCATAATACTAAGTACTCCATGACCTCACCACCTAGCCTCAGAACTGGAACATTCCCAATGTTCCTGTATTAACCTACATGTCTCTTTCTTATCCCCTCATCTGCCCTTTTCCACCCCACCACCACAACTAACCACTATCCTGAAATTTGTATTCATCATTCCTTTGCTTTTCTTACAGTATTACTCCATATGTATGTATTCTTGAAAACTAAATAAGTTCTACTTGTTTATAAACTTTTTAAAAATGGTATTGAGTTGCATAGACTCTTTTGCAACCTGCTTTTATTCACTCATTGCATTTTTAAGATTCATCCATGCTATAGTTGTGTGGCTATGATTTGTTCATCTTCATTACCATACAGTATTCCATTTTATTTATCTGTTGTCATAGTGGTGGGTATTTGGCCTATTTCCAATAATTTTCTATTACAAATAACACTGCTAACACTGCTAAGATCATCCTTGTATGTGTATGGTGTTTATATGCAAGTTTTTCTAGACTATACACAGGGGGAAAAAATGCTGGGTGCTGGGGTACATTTAAGTTTAGCAGATAATGCTAAAAATCATTTCAAAAATGGCTGTACCAATTTATACTTCTTTCAGCAAGATACGTTTTCTCATTCACCCATATCCACTTCAGAAGTTTGGGTGGGGAGCACACAATGTGATATACAGATGATGTATTATAGCATTGTACACTTGAAACTTACACAATGTTATAATACTAATCAATAAACTTAATAAATAAAATATTCCTAATTTAGTGGTAATGTTATATAATTACAGTTTTAATTCACATTTCCTTGATAATCAATAACTTGAGCACATTATTATATGTTTACTGGCCACTTGAATTTCTTTTGTGAAATATCTATCTAAGACTTTTGTTCATTTTATATCAGATTGTCTGTCTTTTTCTTATTGATTTGTAGGTATTATTTATTGATAAGTAAAATATTATTCATTCGCAGATACCAGGCCTTCTGTCAGTTACATGTATTGCACATTACATCTCCTGGTTTATCACTTGTCTTTCCAGCCTCTTTACGGTGTCTTTTGTTAATAAAAGTTCTTCATTTAATGTAATTGAATTTGTCAGTCTTTTATGGCTAATGCTTTTTACGTTTTGAGAAATCATACCCAACTCTGAAGTAAAACAAATAATTAATCATTCCTCTGATCTATTAATTATTTATTCTTGCAAATAGTATAATTTAATTTCTTATAAAATATTCTATAATTTTAACCAGTATTTGGGTATTCCTAGGACCACCTCAATCACAATCATCTAGGTATTTTAACTCATAGTTCTTATTTTTTTTTTCAACAAATGTTTATTGAGTAACTTTTACATGCCAGGTTCTATTCTAAGAATACAGAAGTAAATAAAACAGACAAAATACCTGTGATAGTTGTGGTTTACATGTATGGGGGAGGAAAAAAAACAAGCCATAAATAGGTATAATTCATTGTCTGCCTTCTTATTTGTATTCTTCCTTTTGTTTCTGTACTCAAGACCTTGGGATTTTCTGACTCAGGTATTTTACAGTGACTGTTCGGCTATGGCAATGATGTCATTTGCAGATGCTGTCAGAAAACTTGAAGCTATAACACATGTTCAGCCTTGGAGATTTCATCCTAGGGAGAGCTGCTAGCATATAGCAATGAGCAGGATGCCAGTGAGTTGTAAACACTCACTTCTTCAAACAAATAGAGCAAGTTGCTTCAATTAAGTATTTCTCTAAACTTGGCAGAAGCCTACCACCTTGATTGAT
Source organism: Lyroderma lyra (assembly GCA_004026885.1). Lineage (NCBI taxonomy): Eukaryota > Metazoa > Chordata > Mammalia > Chiroptera > Megadermatidae > Lyroderma > Lyroderma lyra. The sequence continues at coordinate 46,959 of PVJL010003681.1, read as the reverse complement.
GTTTAAATACCTGATCATATTAATGGAACAGAACAGAAAGCCCAGAAATAAACACATGCCTACATGGTCAATTAATCTATGACAAAGGAAGCAAGAAAATATAATGGCGTAAAGACAGTCTATTCAATAAATGATGCTGGGAAAACTGAATAGATACATGCAAAAAATAAAATACAACCAGACCACTTTCTTAGACCATATACAACAATAAACTGAAAATGAATACAAGGCTTAAATGTAAGACCTAAAAGCACAAAACTCCTAGAAGAAAACATAGGCAGTAAACTCTCTGACATCACTCTTAGCAAAAAAATTTTTGAATCTGTCTCCCAGGGCAAGGGAAACAAAAGAAAAAATAAACAAATGGGATTGCATCAAACTAAAACAATTTTGCATGGCCAAGGAAATCATCAACAAAATGAGAAAACAACCTAATGAATGGGAGAAGGTATTTGCCAATTATACATTAGATGAGGGGTTAATTTATACCCAAAATATATAAGGAACTCATACAATTTAACACCAAAAAGATAAACAATCTGATTTAAAAATGGGCAGAGAACCTGAATAGACATTTCTCCAAAACAGACATACTCATGGCCAACAGACATACAAAAAGATGCTCAGCATTACTAATCATCAGGGAAATGCAAATTAAAACCAAAATGAGATATCACCTTACACTATCAGAATGCTTATCATCAATAAATCGACAAAAGTATTGGCGAGGATGTGGAGAAAAGGAAGCTCTCCTGCTCTGTTGATGGGATTGTAAATTGGTACAGCCACTATGGAAACGGAACGGAGTTTCCTCAAAAAATTAAAAATAGAACTACCATATGACTCAGCAATCCCACTTCTGGGGATTTATCCTAAGAAATCCAAATGACTAATTTAAAAAGATATATGCACCCCTATGTTCACTGCAGCACTACTTACAATAGCCAAGACATGGAAGCAACCTAAATGTCCATCAATAGATGAAAGGGTTAAAAAAATGTGATAATTATATATATGAGGGCTGTCCGGAAAAAATCCAGCCATAATTGACAAATGCCTCTGGTTTTATATTATATGGCTGGGTACTTTCCAGCCATATAAGTTGCTTTAATGGCAAATTTAAACCTTATACTTTGGATCTACAATAGAAATAATGAACTGTATAATACGTTTGAATAACTATGGAAACTACACTTTGGCAAAGTTAGAATCAAGACAGAAAAAAGATCCCATATCTAATATTGGTTAAGGCTTCTGTGCAGATTGTCCATTGCCAACTTAGCCCCCAAGTCCCCTCTTTATGCTCTCACCTTCATGTCAGGGGATGACTGCTTGGGAACTAAATTTCCCCAAATCCCTACAACCAAGTTTGGAATTAGAGAATGCCAACGTGAGGTGTCCTGTATGATTAGAAGGTCAGAGAGTGGAAAGCCAAATCATTGCTCCCCAGTTACAGTGGACATAGGACCCTGGATATGCAGCATTTTGCAAGCACTTCTACATATTTCCTCATGAATCTCCAACATGGTGCTGCAGGTTTCTGACATTCCTGAAATCTTCTAATTCCCTGAAAGCTGGTTGTAAACCTGAGGTGTAGCAGTGAGTGGCCTTTCTTGACCTGCTATACCCCGAGCTCTTCTTTTTGTTTGTTTGCTTGTTGTTTTGTTGTTGTTGTTGTTAATTTATTGCAGTGACACTGGTTAGCAAAAATTACATAGGTTCCAGGTGTACAATTCTACAGTGCATCATCTATGTGTTGGATTATGTGTTCACCACCCAGAGTCAGTTCTCTTTCCATCACCATATATTTGACTCCCCCTCACTCCTCTCCTACCTTCCTCCCCACTTACCCTCAGGTAACTGCTAAAGTTTTGACTGTGTCCATGAGTTTTTGTTTCTTTGTTGCATTCAGTTGCACAAATAAGTGAAGTCATATGGTTCTTGATTTTTTCTGTCTGGCTTATTCACTTAGCATGATGATCTCAAGGTCCATCCATTTTGTCGTGAATGGCAGTATGTCATCTTTTCTTATGGCTGAATAATATTCCATTGTGTGTATGTACCACAGTTTCTTTATCCAGTCATCTATCAAAGGGCACTTTGGTTGTTTCCATAGCCACTGCAAACAGCACGCTATGATGAACATTCCCCGCCCCCGAGCTCTTCTAATGGTTTTGAAAGCATCTCATTATTTGTATTAAACCCTCTTCTATCTTGAAATACCTAGAGTGGTTTCTGTTTCTAAACTAAATCCTGAATAATACAGCATCCCATTCCACTTCCTTTTGCCTCTTATTTGATTTCTAAATCCCCATATCATAATTAACTTGACTGATAGCCTTCAAACACAGAAGAGAAAACACTCCCCCACCCAAATTCCTGAACTAGAGACCTTAAACCACAGAAAAATATAACCTATAAGTAAACTGTTTGGGAGCTCAATAGATCCTTTGAACTATTAAAAAAAAAAAGAAAGAAACATCAATGTAAGAATTTCTATTTCATTTCATTATTAATGTAGCCATAAAATTTTCACAGTATTAGGAACTTCTATTCACAAATATATGTGTATGTGCAAGTGCTGAGGAAGATGCCCTTTTTAAGAATTAAGTGTTTTGAATATCTGATTCATGTCATCAAATTTTCTAAACTTTAAAGGTCACATTTCTACTAAAGGCCAATTACTGAACATCTGAAATATGTCCCATAATTTTGCATCTGTATTGGTTGCTACGGCTGCCATAATAAAGTACCACAAAGTGAGTGGCTTAAACAACAGAAATACAGAGGGTGCCAAAAAAATTATACACATTTTAAGAAAGGAAAACAATATATTTAAATTTTAATAATATATGCCGATAACAAAAGATAAATACAAGTCACATTTGACTTCTGCAATTACAAGAGGTGTTCAAAGTGGTCACCATCAGCATCCAGACACTTCTGATTATGGCAGACTACTGCTTAAGCAACACTGACCAAAGTGTCCACATGTATCGTTGTGCATGCCATTTCAATTTCTTCCCAAAGTACCACCAGTGTAACCGGTTTTCTATAGCATATCATATCCTTTCAGGTCCCTCATAGGTAAAAGTCAAGGGGTGTTAAGTAAGGAGAATGTGAGGTAAGCTCAAACCATGTTCTCAAATTACAAATATCACTTCAAAATGGCCTTACACTCCTCGAAGGACAACTGTGCTTCCAACATTTTCTCTGACTGTCCTGACGGTCACACGGGGACACTAGCATTCATTGGATTAGTGCTATCTTTTGAGTGAACGTCATACTACACATTGCTACCACAATTCAACTTCAAAAAGTAATACATAGATAACATCTCTTAAAATGTGTATACATTTGTTTGGCACCCCCAGTATATTGTCTCACAGAAGTCTGGGGTCAAAATGTCAGTAGAGCCATGATCCCTCTGAAGGCACCAAGAGAAGACCCATTCCTGGCCTCCCTCCTGGCTTCCAGTGATCTGCAGGCAATCTTTGCTGTTACCTGGTTTGCAGACTATCACCCAGATCTCTGCCTTCATCTTCACATGTTGTTTTCCCTGTGTGTGTGTCTCTCTGCCCAAATTTCCATTTTGTTTTTGTTCTTTGTTTTTTGTTTTATTTTTTGGAACACCATTCATGTAAATTATGGCTCACCTTAATTACTTCATTTTAATTCGATTACCTCTGTAAACACCCTATCTCCAAATAAGGTCACATTCTGAGTTACTCGGGGTTAGGGTTCCAACTTATCTTTCCAGGCAGACATAATTCAACCCACATCAGCATCCTTCAGAATTGTCTCTCAACAGTCTCCTCAAGGCCATATCTAGATAACACCAAAAGATTACAAGTCACATTCTGAATCTAATAAAATTCTAACAATTAAATGCAAGTATAGGTTAGGTCCTTAAGTTTTCTTCCCATGTGTCACAGAAGTGAAAAGACTGCCAGCTCTTAATGACCTTTATAGGGTTTTTTCATACTGTACATTTAGATCTTTTCTTTAATTATAAAAACAATATGATCATAAAAATTCAAACCATACAGAAGTGAACAAAGCAAACTATCTTCACTAGCCTCCTCCCTGTCCTGCCTCAAGTTCCATGTGGCAGAGAAGTTCCATGCAGAGTATATTCTTCCAGGTCTTTTTAAAACATACACATATAAAAATGTTCTCTTTTTAGCTTACCTGAATTTTCTAATGTGCCTGAATGAACACATATTGTGTATCTTAAAAAGAAAGAAAGAAAGAAAGAAAGAAAGAAAGAAAGAAAGAAAGAAAGAAAGAAAAGAAAGCTTTAAAAAAGTAGAAATTTTATTCCAAGTTATTTTAAGTGTATCTCTAGAATTTTAAGACAAAAATACCCTTAGTGAAAAGAAAGGGAACTTACTTGTTTGCATATTGAAATAGAAATACCCCTTAAGTTGGTTATCACTTCAGTTACTGTTCAGGTGGGAAAGAACCAATTAATACATTTCCTGGCACACAATACCTGCTCAATAAATATTAATTAATTAATTAATTAATTGGACAATAAAGCAGTCTCCAGGAAGCATCTTTTGGGACTGGAGAGTCGAAATAGAAATCAGAGGGGACACAGGTGGTGTTGTCATTGCTTCTTCCAACTAACAGTTGGGAGTTTTGAAGAGAAAGGAGGGTAGGGAGGTGAAAGACTGGCTATGCAGATGGTGTCAAAGAATGAAATTTAGATTTCTGGACTGCAACCTAGAACACAAAAATGATAAGCTTTGGGCTAGAAATGCACCACATGTTATCTGTACAGAGAAGCATACGTTTGTCCAAACATGAACTAACCTGATGAAAAGGTCCTGAAAACAGAGCTGATGATCTGGACAGTGGTTGAAGCTTTGCCTCAAATGTAATTAAACAAAATATATATTGTTATCATGATGGTATGAGCAGAGGGCTCAATACAGCTTATCCAAAGAGAAATTCAAAAAGCACTAAGCATTGAAAAGAATTGGAGGACTTCTTTTATATTCATAATATCTGCTTGGAAATCCTCCTCCCTCTGACTTTTTTGTTTGCCCTAAAAGAGCCTGTACAGTTATGTAATTGCAAGATGAAATGCAGCATGAAGAGTGATTTTCCATTTTATGCCATCCAATGATTAAGTGATCCAGTTTATAGCAAGGTCAACGGTCATTAAGAAAAGTCAGAGATGGAGATGCAACAAAATGGAGGCATGAGAGAGACCTCCAAAAAAACTCCTCTGGAGATTATAATTAAGAAAACACCTATACCTCAACCAAGAACCCTCTACACAATGCTCAATTATAGCTGAGAAACCCATTCATGGTATTAAGGTACCAGCAGGCAGGCAGAAGGTTAAACAAAGGAGAAATAAAGGGAAGAGTGGGGACACAGCCACATGGGTCCCTGCTTGGAACTCTACCACTGGTGGAGGGAGAAGGATGAAGGCAGTGAGAGAGCACTCCAGACCTCACTCGGTCCATGCAACAGAAAAAAGAGAGTCCAGAGGTGGGAGTGTGAGATACCACAACCATCTCACTTTGGCCCCAGGTGGTATAGGCCAGTCCACAAACCTCAGCAGCCGAACTTCACTCCAGATCCCAGAGGAGAGGGAGCAGCTGGGCAGTGAGGAACCGCAGCGCAATTCTCCGTGGGGAAGAAGAAGGAGAGAGGGGGCTGTGTGTGTATTTCTCAGCCCAAAACCAGAGAATTAAAGAGATAGAGGCAGGTGACCCATCAGAAACCAAGCTCAAAGCAGTGATTATAAAAATGCTTAAGGAACTAAATGATAATTTCAACAGAGAAATAGCAAGCACTAAAGAAGACTTACAAACCATTATAAAGGACCAGAGAGAGATAATAACTACTGATAATAATTAACTGAAATGAAGAACGCAATAAAAATCACTAAACTAGATAAAATAGAAGTGCAAAGCAGTGATGTGCAGGAAAAGCCAGCAGAAAACACCCATTTAAAACAGATAGATATAAGAATCCAGAAAAATGAGGATGGTTTGAGATTTCTCTGGGACAATTTTAAGCAGAAGAATATCAGAATAATAGGTGTTCCAGAGGAAAAGCAAGGGATCAAGAAATTATCTGAAGAAACCATGAATGAAAATTTTCCTAACTTGATGAAGGAAATAGGCATACAAGTCCAGGATGCACAGAGAATCTCAAACAAGATGATCCCAAACAAGAACACACCAAGATGGCAAAAGTTAAAGAAAAAGAGAAAATTCTAAAAACAACAAGAGAAATGCAAGTAGTAACTTATAAAAGGATACTCATTCAATTCTCAGTTAATTTCTCACCAGAAACTTTGCAGGCCAGAAGGGACTGGCAGAAAATATTCAACGTGATGAAAACCAGGGATCTACAACCAAGAATAATGTATCCAGCAAGGCTGGCATTCAAAATTGAAGGACAGATAAAAAGCTTCTGAGATAAAGAAAAGCTAAAGAAATACATCACCACCAAACCAGTACTACAAAGAATGTTAGAGACTTCTTTAAGATGGGAGGAGGGATAGAAGAGTTGGTAAAATACAGGAAAGAGGTGGAAAAATTTAGTTTGATTGTTAACATAGAATTGAAAGCAACAAAGAAATAAATCTCATGGATACAGTCAATAATTTAGTAGTTACCTGAGGGTAAGTGGGGGAAAAGGGACAGAGACACAAATATATGGTGATGGAAAGGGAACTGACTCTGGGTGATGAACACAATACATAGAAGATGTAATATAGAATTGTACACCTGGGACCTACGTAATTTTTACTCATCGATGTCACCCTAATAAATTAAATAAATATATATACACACATATATATATAAAATATATATAAAAGAAAAAAGAAAAGTCAGAGATTAGTTTCTGTACAAAAACAGGCTAGGCAAATGAATAGTCATTAGAATCTGCTGATACTTAATAATTGAATTTTATAATTAAATTAAAAACTAATTTACCTATAAATAATGTTAGTAATACACAAAACTAGTGCACTGCAGTGCATTTCCTATATACTTTCTATAGTTTGCCAGTAAGGAGTCCTTTATATTATGTGTATTTATAATATTGACTGTAAAGGATCATTGTCATAAAGGATCACCTTGAACTCTTCAACTTGAAGAGGAAGAGTCTGAAAACAACTCATATGATACCATAGCCCTGCTCACCAGAGTCTTGTTAAAATTTAATGAGACAAATAGTTAAAAAGCCAATCAGCATGACCTCACCATCCCCTTAGAAGTTTAAATACAAGTTTCTGTCGTTTAATTGTAGAAAGACAAGTGATTCAGTCACCTAATGACCTATCAAAATGTTTCTTCTCAATTCTAGGCAGATTATTTAATTGGAATATAAACAAAATAACTCAAAAATATCCCCCCCCAAGTTATGTAGGTGAAAATCACTTAAATTCAGGTCCAGTAATATTTTAAATTTTGTTTTGTTTATTGTTTTAATATAAAAGTTTAATAATATCAATTAAAGAAAATTTAGAAAAATTTAAAACAACATGAAGAAATTATCAGCAGTACTTCCACCACTTACAAATTATCATGGTTAACAGACATTTATTGGAATTAGGCATTCAATAGATTTTTACTGTGACTTTACCATACACACACTGAATGCTGCACTAAGCACTGTAAATACGGTAGTGAGCAAGGACCAATTCTTGCCCTCAGGAAGCTAACAGTGTGATAAGAACAGAAGACACTAAACAAGCCGTTGCAAATTTGATCAATAGCTCCAGAGTAGTTCTCAATACTTTGGGAGTAGTGGACCAAAGATTTATATGATTTAGAAAAGAGTTAACCGAAGAATTGAAGCTCTCTCCTCCGATTAAAATGTAAGGTCCATACAGGCAGAGATCTGTTCGCTGTAGTTGGGACTGCGGGAAACATTTTGGTAACTACTTTATTGTTGAGAAACCATAGCCACCTTTCTGTCCTTTGATTCTCTGCTCCTTGTACTCAGTATGACTGAGGGTACTCCTTCTTCCTGACATTACCGCCCAGAATTTGGGGGGTGACCCCCATCTTATTAGTGCAAAGTCATGTCAAGCAAAAGCCTGATCCCTGCTGACATCCTATTTGGTGTGATCATATTACTCTCTGAGCCCCATGAGAGCCATTTCCAAATGTTATTGATCTATGGTATAAAAAGGAACTCCAGGTGGCGTGGCCCTCACTATTGATTCTTCCTTTATCCATGAAATTTATTTATCTTACCAGGATTTTCATTTTAGGTGCAGTAAATCCTTTTGACCTGCAAACTCAGGTGGTTTTTTCCAGTGAGTAAAAGCAATGTATTTTCCATTTGTTCTGATCTCTTTATATGGCATTTATTCGTATCTCTAACCTGCTCTGTTTTCAATTCCTAGCATCCTTACATTTCCATATTCTTTTTTCTTTATTCTAAGAGTTTCAAAATTGTCTTCTATATATCTTACATAATTTCCTAATATCTCTCTTGCCTGGTATGCTCCTAATTCGTATTTTAAATTTGAAGTTATATTTTTAATTTACACTTGAATTCAGGTCCTGATTTTTGCTTGCCTTTCAAAAAGCTCTTTTGTTCATCTCAATATGTCATTACATTGCCTTTGACTTTTCATCATAGAGTTGCTGAAACACTAAGAATTCAGTTAACCCTATAAATAGATGCTATCAAAATACTTTGTAAATCCTATAGCAAATCTATCAGAAAGTTTGTGCTGCTTCTGATTTTTTAAAGTCTTTATTTTGCCATCCTATTTTTTGAAGAATTCCATATTTGTTCTCCTTTATCTGTTCACACTGGAATTAGAAGAGGTCTACCAAGGGCCTAGATGTTCTCTCACTGGCCATTTGGTTATTGGAATTTATTCCAACTTAAGCATAAATGCTGTTTTATGTAGCTTTGCATCACAATTTAGTGAATCAATGGCAGCTGTAGCAAGGAAGCTTCGTGTGTCATTTTTCTTCCTTGTGTTTGGTCATGCAGTGGCAGAGGCCAGCTTTCTACCGAGAGACTTATGCTTAGCCTGGCCTCTGCTCCAGTTATATGGTTGGGCCCTCATGGGCTTCCCTCCTGGACTTTCTGCTGGGTGCAAAAGCCCTGCTGTGCTGCCAGCCTTTTGCTTGATTTAGCTACTGTGTGGATTCTGGGTCTGCTCTCAGATGTTGTTGCTCCAAGACAGCAAAAGCGATTCTAAATGGTTTGTTCCATTTCTAAATCTCAGATCACCCTTTCCTCTCCAAAAAATAGCATATTTGTGAATTTCTACCAGCTGCTACTGTCTAGGAAAGAATAGTGGTGAGTAAGCTGTCATTTCCCATCATCTTTAATCCCTTCTTAACTCCCCAAAGCTGGGATAATTTGTTTGTTCTAAATTTATTCAATTCTCTGATCTTTATTGATGGTTACTTATCCCACCCCACCAACCAATCACTTACTCTCAGGACCCCTTTCATGTAATACTATCAATGCTGACGCACACATACAACACACACACAACATACACATAGTTACATACAATTCCATTGGTCAAGAATGTGATAAGCTTCTATTTTCACAATCAATTATCATTGTTCTGGAAAGTCAATGCAATTAGGAAGGAAAACAAAATCAGCAATATAAATATTTGCAAAAATGAGGGAGGTCAAAATATTATTTGTATGTGATAGGTCTATCTGATAAATGCAAGAAAATCCATGGTAAAACAATAGGAATTGGTAAAAGAGTTAATTGATATTATAATTTATTGTTGAGTGGAACATACTAAAAAATTGGATGAATATTTTTACTTTCTTTTAATTATTTGAAATAGTGCCCATGCATGTGTGCATGTGTGTGTGCACACACATGTGGATGTATTTGTAGGATGAGAACATCAAAATGTCAGTAGTGGTTATCTCTTTGTGTGATAAGATGACAAATGCTTTTTCCCCCCTTATCTATATTTTTCCAATTTTCCATAGTGAATATGCATTGTTTTTATAATAAAAAGATAAGTTTTAAGATGATGAGGTGATATAATGAATGCAAAAGTACCCATCTGTATTAGCCACCCTTTCCTATGATTCACCTTAGTGAATATTTAGGAATACATTAAGAAAGCCATTCTTGAAATACTAATTCACATAATGATAATTATTTTTTATGTTATTACCTTTAACAAAGCACATTTTAAGAATAAATTCAGCCAAGTGGAAGTCCAACCTGAAAAATGAAAACGAGAGCAAAGAACTCAAGTCCTTCACAAACACCTTGTAGGATGGTATATAATGAGATTCAGTTTTTAATAATAGAAAACAATTTTAATGCAAAATGTGTATATTAATGTCAAGTTGGGGTGCAGTGCCAATAAGACTGGCAGTTCTAAAGAATTCTGGCTTCTGTCTTTGAGATTTCCTTTCTCACTTGTCCCAGAATAGCCTGGGAAAACGCTACACATCTTGAGTGTTCAACAAATATTTATAAAGATAAATGACAAAATAAATCTCCAAGGGTCATTCAGCTATTTTCTAAGACAGAAATTAATACAGTACTAGAACAGATACCTAGTGGAATGTTCCCTAAATACAGATTCCAATTTTAAGTTAGCAAATATTTGTCAGACTATAGCAAATGCTCAAGGCATTTATGCATAGTTTAGCTAATTTAATTTCATAACGTCCTAACAGGTAAATATCTTTTTCCCAGGTTGTATATGAGGATACTTCATTTCAACTGCCTTATGGTTTATGTTTTATGGGTCTCTATTCCACTCGAAATCTGTGAGCTTCATGAGAGTGGGAACAGTGTCTAATTTACTTTTGGATTCTCTCTCATACCTACCACAGTTCCTAGCGTTGCAAGCCCTAACATTGGTAATGAGTTAGGAGGCATTGGCAATGGGAGATTACATTACAGCTAATTAATTACTGTATGTAAAAGATTTTTCATACAGTAATTAATTAGCTGATGCAACCTCCCATTGCCCATCTCCCAACTCATCACCAATTCTTATGACTAGATCCCTCTGCCTCCCAATTTTTACAGCTATATCCCCCCTCACCACAGCCTATACCATTCAAGTGAGATCAAGTTCCCAGCCTGGCCCATTTCCCTGTAATGACCCAGGCAATGTCAGAGGCTGACACTAGGAAGCCAAAAGAACATTTCAAGTTATTTAACCTCTCTTGGCCTGAGTTCCAAGGCTAGTGGACTAAATGATCTCTAGTGTCCTTTCTTGATCTAAGGTTCCATAATTCTATCACAACATGATAATGATTTTAAAAATCTAATAGTAATTACACATGAAATCTGTATAGTGAGCCGTCCTCAGTGCATCTTTCCTCACATTATTTCTCTGACACCAAAACGATGAGATAAATCAGGTGTTGTCTCCATTCTGCAGAACTGTTTTGGAGACTACATGATTTATCTCCAGGACAGCAGGATGCAGACCCACATCTTCTGACTTTCACTTCTAAGTTATTTCATCTGTGGAATAAGGTATAGCAAAACTCTATGCTGCTTATTCAGAGAAGAAACAAGGGATTTGTGTAATTATAGTAATTCCAAAATTCCAAATATAAGTAATGCTATTGTACTTTTTCAGACCAGATTCAAATCCTTTGGGGTATAACATAGCATTTCAGTAATTGTGAAGCAAACCACATCCACACCCCTAAATACTCTTACCAAGCTCAAGGGAAATAGAATTTAGCATATATCCTAAATATAGAACATCATGGGCTTCATCCTTTCCACAATTGCACAAATGCTTGACATAATCATGTGTTAGCTTTCCACTGTTGCTATATAAAAAATTATCACAAACGTATTGGCTTAAAACAACATAAATTTATTCTCACAATTCTGTGGGTCTGAAGTCTGACATGGCTTTCACTGGGCTAAAGTAGGGTATTGGGAGAGCTGGTTCCTTCTAGACTCAGAAGTCTCTAGAGAAGAATCTGTTTCCTTGCCTCTTTTAGCTTCTAGAGGCTGCCTCGTAGCAACTTGTAGCCCCTTGTTTTCATCTTCAAATCCAACGATGTAGCATGTCTCTGACCCTTTCTCTGTCATATCCTTTTCTCAGACCACAGAAGGAAAAGGTTACTTTTAGGGACCCATGTGATTTGATTAGACCCACCCAGATGACCCAGGATAACCTCCCTATTTCAAGGTCCTTAATCATATTTGCAAAGTCCCTTTTACCATGTCAGGTATTTACATCCACAAGGATGAGGATGTGGACATCTCGAGAGGGTCATTATTCTGCCTACCACAATGATTGTTTCTCATCAGTTTTATTAAAAATAATAACTAAAATGTATCAATATAACTTCTACCAGTCACATAGCACTGTAGGAACTTTATACGCATTACCACAAATTTTTACAAAAATACCGTGAGTTTGGTATCACTATCCCCATTTTACAGACAGTAAAATTGAGACTCATGGGCTAAGTAAATAACTCCACAGGTCACCTAGTTTGTCAGAGGCTGGGCAGGCTTCTAAACGTGTACAAACAACCATGTGCATCAGACAGCCACTTTCCAATGAAATCACCGATTCCCAGGCATAAAGCTGTCAAATAGCTAAGCTCTGCTGGAAGCCTCACAACTGTCTCTGCATAGGGGGGACCCTCCCTATGTACAGAATCTTAGTTTACAGTCTGAGACTCCTTTGCTGTAGTATGTTCCATCCACAGCAAAAAGGAAATCTAGGGACTAAAATGGTAAAAGCTTCCAAAGAGAAAAAAATCTTCTGAAACCCCTGTAGATTCTTGAGATTTTTGGTAACACACGGCAAATATGACAGGTTTCCTGGGCATCTGCTAGTCCTTGGCATCATCACACTCCACACTCAGTTTCAAAATTGTCATTTTTTGGCTCAGTAAGTCTTTAAATAGCACCTCCTAACAGCCGGGCCAGCTTTTGTAGCTTTTGCTTTCTATTAAGATCATGTGAGGGCTCACAAGCTATTGAAAATAAATGTCACAAAGTAAATGCTTTTATGCATTTGGTTTGTTTAAATTGCTTTTAGGATGTTAAGAATGAAGACACATGGTTTAAAATGAAATCTTCCAGGATAATGACGCCATATCTCAAAGTACCCAAAACACCCATTGCTACCCAAAACAAAATGCTGGGATAGAAGTGCATGTGTCACATCGATGCCAGGGCCAAAAAGTGGGAGAATAAAAGAAAATAAAATTTCAAACGACTAATGTTTATTGAGCACTTTTCTGTTAGCCAAGCGTTTTGGAGAACTAATCTCATTTAATCCACACAAAAGTTATAAGTAACCCAATTTTACTGGTAAAAACACAGAGTCTTAGAGAAGTTAAGTGACAGATTCAAGGTCACCCTGTTGGATAGCAGTGAAGCTGGCGCTGTGACTGATCATAAGAATCCACTTCACCACCAAGCCAACCAAAGAGACCAGGCTCAAGGGCATAAGGCGAGAGGCAGCACTGACTCATTGGAAGGCAGCCTGACGTGGTAAATAAACATATTTGCTTATAGGCTGTATGGGAGACAGGAAGCATTGAAGCTAAAGATAAATGACAGGCATGTGCAGCTGATTTAGTTCTAGCCATCACCATCTCAATGCACCTAACAGGACTAGTGATAGCAACACCTTGTAATGACTCAGTGCCCTTCTCGGGGAAGCTCAGAGCTCGTAGTACCCATTCACATTCCTCTTCCCAACAGCTCTGGAATGGAGGAGACAGTACAATCACCTCCTTTCTACACAGGAAGAAGCTAATGCATTTACCCAATGTCATTCAAAGATGGCAGCCTTGGAACTCTTGTCCAAACTCCTTTTCCACTGGCTGTGAAAAAACAAATTCAAAATGGTGGGCTCAGAGACCCATCGGTGAAACATGCTTTTAGTCAGCCTTGCTTTGCTCTAAAAAAAAATTCCTGTCCAAATAGCCCATACCTCAGGAAATGTGTGACTGGAAGGGACTTGGTGTACTTTATTCCTCCAGATACTCACTCCTGGCAGAGAAGAAGTCTTTCTTTTGCTCAGCAGTACATTTGCATTCTTTAAAAATAATTAGTCTTGACCAGAGAAAGTTTGCTTGTCAAATTGGTAGTCTATCCCCAAAGAACCTCAAATCCCAAAGCCAGGAAGCTCCTGGGTCCTTTCCCAGGAATTTCGCATTAGAATTTCTGGCCTCGACTACAAGAAACACCAGATGAAGAAAGCAAGACCCCAGGGGAGAGCTAGGAGAGAGAAAAGGGAAAGGGAGAAAGACCCTGTGGGGAAGGGACCCTGAAGCATAACACGATACAGCATAAGAGCAGGTAGAACCCTATTGGTCCTCAACAAAAGTATGTGTCTTATTCCAATTACTGGAGTTTATAAAAGGGTTCTGCTGCACCTACATGAAAGTCTTTATCATTAAAAACACTCCTCAAGGCATAAGGCCTGGCACTCAACACTTGCAATGCCAGCTTCCTCAGCTGTGATCTTGAGCTGACCATTGAGATATTCTCAACTCCTAGGGAAACGATGCAGTGATATTGTCCCCTTCCTGAGTCCCTTTCATGAGACTTTATCATCACGAAAATTTCAAAAACTACAACATGACTTTTAGAAATGCAACAGTCTCAAATGTGAATTCAATGAAAATGCAATGGAATTTTGTTTGGCTTATTGCTCTTAGAATTGAAGTGCAAAACTAGGGGCTTTTGGACTAATAAAATGAATTTTGCATACCCCATCCTCTCCCAATTTCTGATTAATAAAATCCAAAGGAAAAAAGAAAAGAAAGGGAAAGGGGGAGCAATATGAATTAGGAGAAACCAGGAGAGAAGACTCAGGAAAATTCTGCTACACAGATAATAGATGAAGGCAAAATAAAGGATTGACACAAACACAATCTGGCTGAGAAGAAAGTGACCAGAACCTAAGGAAAAAGTCGCAAATAGTTTCCCTTCTCCAGCTCAGAGCTGCAGGGGTTGGAAGCAAGAGTTGGCCACGGAGTAGTAACTGTGAGGCAAATTCAGTCTCCTAGGCAATCTCGATTATAACTATAAGTACATATGTCATTAATAAAACATTAGAAAATTAAATCTGTCAGGATATTTAAAGAATAATACACCATGAAAAAGTTGGATTTAGTCCAGGAATCAATGCAATTATGGGCCAATATTAGGAAATCTATAATTCATCATATTAGTAGGTCAAAGGAGAAAGCCATCTAATTGCCTCAATAGATATTTTTTTAAATCATTGATAAACTTTAAAATCTATGACCTAAAAATGGAAGCATATTCCTTAATATGAAATGGAATCTCCATAGTCAAATTAATTGGCAACATAAGACTTATTATATAAAACACTATGGACATTTTTATTAACATAAAGAATGAGACAAAAATGCCCACCATAACTACTAATATTTATACATCCTTTTGGTGGTTTTAGGCAATTAAATAAGACCACTAGAATTAAAAAGAATTATAAATATTAGGAAAGAGAAGGAAGTTTTATCCTTACTTATACATAATAAAATATCTATCTGAAAATAATCCAAGATAATCCATTAAAATAAATTTGGAACTAACAGGAGAGTTTAGTAATATAGCTATTTTAAAAACAAATGTATATTGAAAATGATAAATTTTATAAATGCCAATTATATCCATTTTCTTTTTTTTAATTCATTTTTATTGTTGGACTTATTGGGGTGACATCTGTTAGCAAGGATTACATAGGTTTCAGGCATACAATTCTACAGTGCATTGTCAACTTGTTGTATAATAAGGTCACCACCTAATGTGACTTCTCTTTCCATCACCTTATATTTAGCTTCCCCCCCTCCTCTCCCACCCCCTCCCCTTTCTCCCCTCCCTAACCCACTCGTCCCCAAATAAACATGAAACTATTGATTGTGCCCATGGGTTATTTGTTTGTTCATTTCTTTTTTCTTTGCTTTCAGTTTTATATTCTGCATATGAGTGAAGTCATACGGTTCTTTGTTTTTTCTGTCTGGCTTATTTCACTAAGCATGATGATCTCCAGGTCCATCCATGTGGTTGCAAATGGCAATATATATCCATTTTCTCCCCAGCTTCAACTCATTCACGTTGAGAAAACCCAAAGAAAAATGAAGTGAAGAGAAAACTAGACACATGAATATTTCAAGAAACATAAAGATACCAGTTCTCCATCCTATAACTTCCCAAACTACACAATGACAAACCTGGGGAAAGGTGAAAAACATCTCAAGGGTCTATAGAAACGGTTACATGCAAGCAGGAACAAGTGGCTTTTCTTTCCCCTTTTTGTCAAAATAGTCTAAATTTTCCCAACAGATTGCGTCTTTACCAGAGTGTCCATCACGCAGGCATCAACCTGCTGGTAAGAGCACACTTACATCTAAACTTGAGATTACAGAAGCCTCTTCCAAGTTATGTTCCAGACCCCAGTCACAGACAGGTAACCTCACCCCCAGGCCTTCACAGGTGCCTACAGTGGGCTCCTCTAATCTATTAACATATATAATAGCAATGGTTGCCTTCCTCTCTTCCTAAAACTCATTACTTTTCAAATCATGGCCCCTCATCAATTAATTCATTAACTAGTTGGGAATTGAAATACTGCTACCCACTCAGGGTCTGCTCTGTGCATTCATTCATTCATTTAAATATGAGGTCGGGCAATTAATTTCACGAACTCATCCTAGAAAAGTCCTTGCCAAGGTTATGGCACCTTACTGAGTCATCTGTACAGTGCCACCAACATAAGCACATGGTGGCAAGTTCATGAATTTAACTGTGATATTATGGGTACAACGACAGCTCTGATGGCCATGCCAGAAAAAGAGTTCCAAAATGACTTTGAAGAGTGGACTAGGTGTTGCCATTGGTGCATAGCTTCCCAAGGGGAGTACTTCGAAAGTGACCATAGTGATATTCAGCAATGAGGTCTGTAGCACTTTTTCTAGGATGAGTTCCAGAAATTAATTTTCTGACCTCATCTATGCATCCAACAAATGTCCATCAATGACAACTATGAGCTAGGCACTGCTATTGGTGGGCTGGTGGCATAATAATAAGCTGGATATAGTAGGGGTCCTCACAGAATTTATATCCCAGTGGGAGATCCAAACAAATTGAGAGACCATCACAATACAGTCTGTTAATGTGTGCTAGAGGAAGCACAAGGTGCTAATAGAACAGAAAGTAGGGTCATCCAACCCAGGTTGAAGAGGGAGGAGCAGAGAGACCTGAAGGATGAGTAAAAGTTGAAAGACAAAGTATAGGGTGGAGATGGAGAGAAGAAAAAGCATAGCTCATTTTACTCATTTCTGGCATGAAAGACAGTCACACATTCAATTAACATTCCCAGACCCAATAGGTGAGCTTCTAAGAGTTGAAACTGTCTTAGCTAGTACAGACACCATGCTACATTTAGTATTTTATAGCTCCTTGGAGATCTCTGACAGCACTCTAAATAATCCTTTTGGAACTAACAGAAGTTTCAAAGTAAATAAGATGAATTCTGGGCAGCGTTTTTAAGAGGCTCTTTATCCTCTGGGCTGAAACCCCTTTCAAGGACAGCTGGAACAATTCTAGATGTTAGATGACAACCCCCATGGTTACCAAGGATGAGAAAGGCATATGAAGAAACTACTGTTTTGGTCTCAGTAAATGTTTGAACTCTGCTGAGTCTCACAGAGAAAGCCCAAGGACAGAGATGAATTTTACGATGTAGTCTTTTCCCATCAGGGCTCATAACAGTTTTTTAGACTCAAATCAGTGTCTGCTACCATGGTCAGCATTTAAAGTATGTAGCACAGAAAAGAACAGCTTTACAGATCTGCAAAATCTTAGTGTCTTTTGTCCAGGACAATCTTAATGTGATAAAGCAAAAATTTTTGCTAATCTCCTAAGAACCAGCATGTTTATCCAACTCTAGCATCTCTTCGGCTATTACAAACACTGCTTTATTAATATGTTGCTACTAGCCTCCTTCAAACATCATTTAAATTTTAAATAGGAAAGACATGTTTATTATTAGAAAGTAGTTACTTAACTTAAATATTTACATGTATTATATTACATTCTAAAAGGAAATAAACTCCAACATTCACTCATATAAATTATAGTAAAATTGGTTTGAAAGCTAATTTTTTATTAAAAATAATATATGTGTTGCTTAAAATGTGATATAATTGTTGGTCTTTAGGAATAAACAAGTTTTGTAAATTCCAAGACAAGGAAAACATGGTTTCCTCCTAAAATCAGCAATAAGATGAGGATGTCTACTATTACCCCTATCTATTACATTCCACTACAGGTTCTAACTAAAGAAGTAAAACTGTCTTTATTCAAAGACAACATAATAATCCATGCAGGAAATCTTAATGCATCTATAGAAGACAGAAAACAAAAGAAAGGTGGAGAGAAGGAGGGTGGGCAGGCAAGCTACTACTAATTTATCAAGATTAACATACAAAAAACAAGTTCATTTATACATATATGTAGCATAGATAAATCTGATCAAATATGCACAAGACTTGAATACTGAAAACTACAAAGTGTTGCTAAGAGAAACTTAACAAAAAACATAAGTAAACAGAAATGCTGTGTCCATGGAAGACTCAATATTGTTAAAAATGTTCATTCTCCCCAGATCGATTTATGGATTTAATGCAAACAAAGTAAAAATTCCAGGACACACCCACACAACTTGACAAGCCAATTGTGTAATTTATATGAAAATGTATATGGCTTAGAAGAGTCAAAACAATTTTTTAAAAAGAACAAAATTGAAGATTTATATTATCTGACTTTAAGACTTACAAAAATAGGGTAATCAAGACAGTGTGGTATTGGCATTAAGATAAACAAATAGGTGAAAAGGAATAGAGTCTAGTAATAAATTCACACATATATGGTTAGTTGACTTTTGACAAAGATGCAAAGGCAATACAGAAAAGAACATATAGATTTTTCAGTGAATGGTACCAGAACAATTTTATGTCCATATGGAAAATAGAAAGAAACATCAATCTATAACTCAAACCACATGCAAACATTAATGCAAAACATACCTAAATGTAAAAACTAATATTATAAAATTTGTACAAGAAAATCTTTGGGTCAAGCAAAAATAATTTTGATACAATGCCAAAAACATAAGCCATTCAAGAAAAATTTTATAAATTAAAGTTCATCAAAGTTAAGGCTTTCGCTCTTCAAAAGATACTGGTAAGAGAATGAAAAGACAAACCACACACTGGGAGAAAATAATTGTGAATCACATATCCAATAAAGGTCTTCTTTCCAGAATATATACAAGGAGAACTCTCAAAACTCAATAGTAAGAAAATAATAATAAATTGGTAGAGGATCTGAAAAGACACATGCTCAAAATAGATAGGCAGATGGTAAATAAACACATGAAAACATATTCAACATTAGGAGTCATTTGGAAAATGCAAATTAAAACTACAATGAGATAAGCACTACACATCTTGACTAAAATTTTAAAGACTGAACATACATACAAAGCTGTCACAAAGATGTGGAAGAATTAGAACTCTAATACAGTGCTGGTGGGAAGATAAAATGGTACAACCATTTCAAATGACATTTTGGCAATTTCTTAAAAATTTAAACATAGGCAAGAGAAAGGAATAAAAGCTATCCAAATTGGGAGAGATGAGGTCAAATTGCCACTATCTGTAGATGACATGATCCTTTATATAGAAAATTCCAAAGACTCCACCAGGAAACAATTAAAAACAATAAATGAATACAGTAAAGTCACAGGATACAAAATCAACATACAAAAATCAAGCATTCCTATATACAAATAATGACTCTTCAGAAGAAGAAAATAGAGAGTCATTACCTTTTGCTATCGCTACAAAAAGAATGAAATACCTGGGAATTAACAAGGAACATGATGAACTTACACATGAAAAACTATAAGACACTTTTGAAAGAAATTGAAGAGGACACAAAGAAATGGAAAAATATTCCATGTTCATGGAGAGGAAGACTTAACATTGTTAAAATGACCATATTACCCAAAGCAATTTACAGATTTAATGCAATTTCCATCAAAATCCCATAAATACACTTTCACAAAACAGATTTTAAAATTATCAGATTTGTATGGAACCACAAAAGACCTCAAATCACCAAAGAATATAAAAAGAATAAGGCTGATGGTATCATGCTCCCTGATTTCAATTTATACTACAAAGCATCAATAATTAAAACAGCCTGGTATTGAAAGAAAAACAGACCCATAGACCAATGGAACATAATTGAAAACCCAGAAATAAATCCAGAAATGTATGGACAAATAATTTTTTATAAAGAAGCAACAAATATGCTATGGGGAAAAGAAAGTCTCTTCAGTAGATGGTGCTGGGAAAACATACGCAAAAGAATAAATCTGAGCTGTGAATTCTCACCATATACTAAAATTAATTCAAAATGAATTAAAGACCCCCATATAAGACCCAAAACAATAAACTGTATAGAAGAAAACATTGGTACTAAACTTATAGACCTAGGGCTCAAAGAGGACTTCATAAATCTGACCTCAAAGGCAAGGGAAATAAAAGCAAAACTAATGAATGGGACTATATCAAACTAAAATCTTCTGCACAGCAAAAGAAACCATCAACAAAGCAAAAAGACAGGCAACTGAATGGGAGAAAACATTTGCAAACAGCACATCTGATAAGGGTCTAATATATAAAATATATAAAGAACTAATACAATTCAACAACAAAAAAACAACCCAATTAAAAAGTGGGCAGAGGACCTAAACAGACACTTCTCCCATGAAGAAATACAAATGGCCAACACACATGTGAAAACAATGATCAACCTCATTAGCTATCAGGGAAATGCAAATCAAAACCACAATGAGCTATCACCTCACACCTGTTAGAATTGCTATTATCAATAAGACAAGGGATAACAAGTGCTGGAGAGGATGTGGAGAGAAAGGAACTCTCACGCAATGCTGGTGGGAATGCAAACTGGTACAACTGCTATAGAGGACAGTGTGGAGGTTTCTCAGAAAATTGGGAATGGAGTTATCATATGACCCAGCAATCCCTCCTTCTGGGTATCTACCCCCAAAATTTGAAAACATTTGTCTGCAAAGACTTATGTGCCCCAATGTTCATCACAGCACTGTTCATGGTGGCCAAGTCATGGAAACAACCAAAGTGCCCTTTGATAGATGACTGGAGAAAATAGCTGTGGTACATATATACAGCTATAAGAAAAGATAAAATACTGCCATTTGCGACAACATGGATGGACCTTGAGATCATAATGCTAAGAGAAATAAGCCAGACAGGAAAAACCAAGAACCATATGACTTCACTCATATGTGGAATATAAAACTGAAAGCAACAAAGAAAAAACAAAAAACTCATGGACACAATCAATAGTTTAATGGTTATCTGGAGGCAAGGGGGGAGGGGTGAGAGAAAGAGGGAAGGGTAGGAAAGGAGGAAGGAGGAGCCAAATATATGGTGATGGAAAGAGAACTCACACTGGATGGTGAACATATAATGCAACACATAGATGATGCACTGTAGAATGGTACGCCTGGAACCTATGTAATTCTTGCTAACCAATGTTACCCCAATAAATCTAATAATAAAAAAATATATTTTTAAAAAAAGTTAAACATACACCTACTATATGATCCAGCCATTTCATCCCTAGATATTCATCCAAGAACATGCAAGTATATACCTACACAAAGACTTGTGCGCAAATACTGATGGCAACTTTATTTGTAATATCCAAACTGCAAATAATCCAATGTCTGTCAACCGGTTAATAGATTTTTTTAGGTGTAGTACATCTATACAATGGAATACAATTCAGCAATAAGAAGGAATGAACTAGTGATACAGGCCACAATATGGATGAATCCCAAAATAATTATGCTAATTGAAATAAACTAGACCCCCCCAAAAAAGTTTATGTATCATTTCATTTATGTAAAATTCTAGAAAATTCAAACCAATCTATAGTGACACAAATTAATGGTTGCCTCCAAACAATGAGATGGGAGAAAGGACTTATAAAGAAACAAAAGAAAAATTTTGGGAGTGATAGATATGTTTATTACCTGTTATCATTATTGATTACAAAACTGTACAATTTTAAGTATGTACAGTTTATTGTATTTAATTACATCTCAATAAATCTGTAACAGAAGAATAAACATAAACATATATATCAAATCTGTGATGGTGGCTATTTTGGGATGGTAGAATTAAGACTGGTTTTTATTTTATTCTATATACTTGACTTTATTTCACAACTTTTATAAATAAACATATTATACTTAAAATCAGAAAAAAATAGCAACTTTTTCTACTTACTTTATATTACATTTAAAATCAGAAAAATAACAACTTTTTGGTCTTGGTCTATATGATTTCATGTAGGCATAATTTGTAAAATATATAAATGTACAATACTCTGATTTTTTTTCACCAAGCATTGCATTATAATCTTTTAATGTATAACAGACTTTTGGTTATATTTTTAATAAATCCATAATATTCCTTTTGTGTTGCCAGATCGCAATTTACCTAATCGTTGTCTTTCAATGACTGTTTAAATTTCCCTTCCTTTTTTTCCCCTTTGCTGTAAGTACGTAACCTATATATTCTTTTAAAATATGTTACCCAATTGTTTTCCCAAGGAAGTCATCATTTTATATTTCCCTCAGCAATATATGAGTATGTTAGTTTTACCATAATCTTACCAGTATTAGACTGATGTTTTGTTTTGTTATTTTTTAGGTTTTGGGAGGGAGGAAGTGTCTAATTTATTAAGACAGTAAGTGATACATCATCAATTACTAACATAGTCAAGCACTTTTCATGAGTTTGTTTACTACCTACATTTTGTCTTTTGTAAAAGGCATTATCATTGTCTTATTATTATAAGAAAAGGGTTACAATTCATTATTTCAAAAGGAGGTAAAGGAAAGAATGAAAATATATCTGTATAAAATAAATAAGGGAAGAAATGATATATTAAAAAGGGTTAGTGATAACATATTTCAGTCAACAAAAACTTACCACAACAAATGCATAAACTGTAATGAATTTCCTAAATCCAGGAAACACTCCTCTGGGGTGGAGGCTGTGCAAAATAAATGCTTCAGAGCTGTGAATGGAGCTGACTTTGGGACAACTGTAGCAAGTCAGAGAGCAAAAGCAGTCACCCCATACCAAGTCAATTGTTACCATACGATAATTAATGTATGACCAGATCTTCTAATTTACTTTAAAGATGTCTAAATTCTTCATTGTAATGCAAACAATCCCCCATTCTAAAAACAGTACTAATTAAATAAAGAACAAACTTTGTATATTCAAACAAAACATATCTGGGGCTGTTGTGGACCTGCAGGCTGCCAGTTTTCTACTTCTGGGTTGAGCCTAAGCCTAAATATCTTTCACTTGAGTTTCAGCACTTCTCATAAGCATCCCTTACCATGTCCCTCAACTAGAAAAGAATTAAGACTTTCACTGAAGGACATCTGGTTAATCAAAGCATACTGAACAAATGTGCTTATCTCTAGTACTTCCCAAAGCTTCACTGATGAGAATAAAGAAATAAAAGATGTGGAACTCCATAAGGACTAAGAGAACTGTGAATAAAACTGCAACAATAAAGATAACAGAAAAGGAGACAGCACAAATTAGAAGTGCCAACGATCTTCTGGAAAATGGAAAATGAATGAAGGATTTATCATAGCTGAGAATGCTGAATACCAAAACCTGTGATAAAGGGTGTTAAGAAGTAAACCAATTCATAACACAAGCCCCATAAAAGCTTAGGAACTGGTGGCATCAGGTATACAAAATTGCAGAAGTGTGGGACTGAAAATATGGGCACTGACTAAATATCTATTCAAATATCAGCCAGAGAATTAACTCTACAAAGAAATTAAACCAGAGATCCTCCAAACTATATATATATATATATAGTGGAACATGGGGAAGAGGTGCCACACTAAAAACAGGAGTTGTAAGAGAAGAGTCTACATTCTGGATAGTAAGGTTCGCAGCCAGCCTCCATGCATTGCTTAGATCCATGAGTACTGGAAGCCAAACATATAATCCCCATTCTCCAAGCAGAAATACGTAGTCCTGAATAGTCCCAAGAAAAGACATATAGACACTGATACATGGGAATCCCCAACAAAAGGAAGGTTCCAAATATTAAGTCTTCATGAGAACCTGCTGTAGAATTGTCTTCAAAGAGCACATAAATACTTTTAACATAGTATTTCTCAAGCGACAATTAAGTTTGTGAACTTGCCAATGCACTTACATTGGCAGCACTCTACAAAGAATCACTTAAGAAGTACGACCCCTAATGTTTTTCCAGGAAAAAAGAATAGGGACAATAAATTATCAAGTAAATGATACAAGAAAACTTTTTTTTTAATTTTTTTAAATTCATTTTTATTGTTAGACTTATTGGGGTGACATCTGTTAGCAAGGATTACATAGGTTTCAGGCATACAATTCCAGAGTACATTGTCAACTTGTATAAGTTTACCCCCTAAGAAAACTTCTAATGGTGAATAAGCCCACTCAAGTTCTCAACACAGTAAATGAAAGAGACCCACACCAAGGCACACCATTCCAAAAGTTTTAAACGCTGAATAGAGAAAAATAGGTCACATGCAAGACCTCAAAAATCAATATGAGTTCTCTAGGGCAATACTGGAAACTAGATGTTAATAAACAGTGCCATCCAAATTCTGAGGGAAAATTATTTCCAAATTTAAATTCTATACCTAGCCAAACTGTCACTTAAGTGTGATGGTAGAAAATAAGCATTTTCAAACATGCAAAAAATATATTTTAAGTTACCTTTCACACACTTTTTCTAGGGAAGTTACTGGAGAAAGTATTCCAGCAAAATAAAGAAGTTAGTAGCCAAAAAGCAGAAAGACACAGGATATAGAAAATATGGGCTCCAATACAAGAGCAACAAAAAATGTCCCAGGATGATTTTTATCCATTAGCTAAAGCTTGCTGCAAGATTACTGTGGTCTCCAAGTCATGTGGATGGCCCCAAGACATATATTTTAGAATATCTAATATATCTATGTGAAAAATAGTATTTAAAAGACTTTTACTACAGAAAGAGAAAGACAGACAGACAGACAGACATGAGCAAAACTGTGGGAAATCAAGACCTCATAGTAACTTGTATTTTTTCAAGTAATTTTGTTAAAATAATTTTAAAGACAGACACAATATGGCTCTAATATATCCAATACTAGGCATGTCATGTATTTCCCTCTGAAATATGTGACTTTTTAAGTGCATAATCAATTGTGTTCTTTCAACATTTAAGAAAATTAGATGTATTTTAAATATTTCAATAATTTCATTCAACATAATTTTTAATGTTTAAGAAAATAATAAAGTACTTTAGTTACATTTTTATTAAACAAATCATTTTTCATGCATTCAAATATTTCTGGAGATTCCACTGAACCTGCCTGTTGAATTCAACCCAGATAAAGATGTTATTTAAACCTTGCTCTGTTTTTTTTTTATTTGAATACTAAGTGGACATTCCTATTGGGCACAAGCCACACAACCAATCTATTTTGTTACACAAAATCCACTATACTCAATTATGCTGCCTCAGCCCTACAAGCATTTCAGTTGCTGAACCTTAAACAAAATTTGTTGAACAAAATACTATGAGGTTGCAAGTGCATCCAATCTTTTACTGTGGGTCAAAGAATACTGGACTTAAAATGTGACAGGATACTCAAAGATAAATGAAAGTTACACCCTGTATAGACCATTCACAATTTTACAGCATAATCAACAAATATTTATACAACTACTCCATGTATCCTGGTTTAGGAGGAGGAAACAAGAAAGATCCTAAGAGTATGACCCCAAATTCAAGATACAGAAAACACTAACCATCTTTGTAACTCTGTATCTGCTCAGTCATCTAAATTTACTGCTTCAGCATCTCTGCTTGGGAAGTAGAGTTAACTTTTATCATAGTAAAATTAGGAAAACTTAGTTCAAAAAGAGGATGGGAAAGTTCTTTGAAAAGGATATATGCATATGAACACTCTTATTATATATTATAGTCCTAATACTAATGTTATTTGGTAAAATCCATTTGTGTAGTAAGACTGCCATAGAAAATCCACTTCTCTTTTCTTAATCAAAGGACAATTTTCAAAGGAAATTTTCTTTTATCCCTAAATAACCCTCCCAGGTCCCTCTGTCTTATGAGGTATCAGGTCTGAGCAACTTGCAATGTGAGCTCCTCTAGAGTTGAGAACTTGTGGCCTTTAGGAGCCTCCTGTAGAACAACTCAGAGGCCATAGATGACATCAAGAGTCCTTAAACAATGCTTTTTTTCAAAACTACATTGCTGCCAGTAGAGCCACAAACCGTAAAACAGAAAAAAATTTAAAGGTAGGAATGAGTAAAAAAAAAAAGTTTTATATCTGCCAACTCCTTCCTTTTTCCATTCTCATATTACCATGGCAACAAAAAGACTTACCTACCAGTTAATAAATAGGTGAAAAAAATAACACCAGGTAGCTATTTATTTAATAGATTTATAGGCCTTAGTCCTTTGGATATGTTGGGAGCACAGGGCACTTCTGGCCACTGAATCTACTTCAATAAATACCAAGTGGTTCCAGAATATCAGCAGGTCAGGGAGCTAAAGCCACTTCCTGTCACATTCATTTTTCATGCCTTGTCCTACTGTCTCAGATTAGAAGATTCTGGGGGGAAAAAAAGACAACTGGAAAAGAAATATTTACCTTGTTCAAAGGTTGTAAACATATATGATTATTAGTCAAGCAATGGCAGAGCCTTAGTCCATCTCAATCCCATACTAAACATTAACCTAAAGAAATTCATAGAAAAAAATATAAAAACAAACATAGAAATCAAAATTCTTGGAATTTTTTTAATTGGATTCAAATATAGCAATGAATATATGCACTGAAAACCTTAGGGCTTACATTTTAAAAGCTGTCCTAGAGCAGGCAGAGGTGGAACTCAATTTGACCACATAGCAAACTCTCTTAAACTGATTCATTAGTAGGAGAGAGAATTTTGTCTCTGTAGAGCAAGTCTTTCGACCACTCTTTTAATGTATACAGAGTTAAAGGGAGAATGCTAAGAAAGTAGTTAACGTCAAAATACCTGGAATTGTGGTGAACTTATTATGCATCAAGTTGACAATGCACTGTGGAATTGTATGCCTGAAACCTATGTAATCCTTGCTAACAGATGTCACCCCAATAAGTCTAACAATAAAAATGAATTAAAAAAAAAAAAATACCTGGAATTGTAATGAAATGGGCTGAGGCTTTCCAGTGTACTGAGGAAGAATTCAGACACAAATCTAACTAGTTTTTGAGAGAGCTCCTTGTTAATTACTCCATTGTAGAGGGAAAAACATATATATTTTTCAGGGAATTTATGAAATTAGCAGCTGATTTGAAGCTAGAGATTCTCTGTTCTCTTTTTTACTTGTACCAATACAAGCCATGAGTTTATGACTCACCTTTACTCATTAATAGAGCAATGAATTTTCTCTTTAATGACAGATCAAGGTACTTTTATGAGCCCACAGCAAAAGGAATCCTCCCACATAGAGAAATCACAAAGCAGAAGGCTGACAGGCTTTGCTCCAGTGTTTCTGAGCACAGAGCTTCCAGATAGTATTAAACAATGATGCAAAGTTCATGTCATGCCTGTCTGTTCCAGTAACACCCTGAAGGTTCAAAAAAATACGAAATGCTGGGGACTGCAACACATGAATGAAGAATTTGGGGACAGCTAAATGAACGCAAGCAATCTTCACAGGTACCAGATTATTTTGGTAAGTCCTACCCCACAGTTTGGGCTGGGAAAACCTCTTTTATCAAAAGGTTCTGTGCTTTCCTTTGAGCACCAATTGGAAATAAAAATAGACGACAGGGAATAGAATATGGTGGTAAGAGGGAAACCACTGATCTGAGTGAGATGCGATGGAGCAGCTGCTGTGATCCAATGGCCTCATGAGCTGGGAAAAGCCATTGAGCCAATTCTGGAAGAGGTAGCCTGCCAAGAGCAAAAGAATATCATGTTCCACCCATATTATTCAATGTTTTTATAAACCAAATAGATGTGAAGGAAAGTTTTTCTTCACAGAAGAACTGATGCTAATAATGCAAAAGAAATAAGAGAACTAGGAAAATCACCTTTCATAGAAAATAAATCCTAATGAATAAAGGATCGACCTCAGTTACCAATGGAAGCTAAAACCATTAATTGACAATTTGATGGTGAACTATATAACAGAAAACCTGGTTTAAACCACCTGAGCTCCTTATCAACTTTAAAATACCAATGAAAAGTGGAACAGTCGTTCTATGTTTCACCACCTGTGAATTATTCTTGCCAAAATAATTGACTCTAAGTCTAGCTGAGCCTCTAGATCAAGTTAACAGTCCACAGGAATTTAAAATAGAGGAGGATGCAATGACACGATGAGGATGCCATCAGCCAACTTCGAAATGAGAAAAATTCATTGTCCCAGCTTCCTTAAGAAATAAATGGCATAAAAATGGGGAGCTGTTGGAAATCAAGAGAGACTTCAGAAAGAAAGGAAATAAATGCAATGTGTGGATTCAGACAAAATAACTGTAAAAGCTATGTTGAGGACAAACATGAAATTTTTCAAAGAGATTGTTTAACCAGATGATATGAAATCATTGCTAATTCATAATAGTATAATGTTTTTAAGTTCTTATATGCTATAAACAAACTGACATATGCCACCAAAAACTAAAGATGTGGAGAAGGAATAGATAAAATAAGATTGGCAAAATGTGATGACTGTTGAAGCTGGTTAATGGGTACATGAAGGTACACTTTGCTATTCTACTATTATGTATGATTGAAACAGTCCATAATAAAAAGATTGAAAAGAAAAAGAGAGAATTGCTGTGGCAAATAGTTCCTTTAGTTTAGTCTCCATAACACAATCCATGGAGAAAGTTCATGAGGAGAGAAGCAAGAAGAAATATGGAAAACACAATAGTTGGCCAAGTAGCTGCAGGAAGGTTGTTTTGGTCTCTTTAAAGGAGAAGACTTGTATTCACCTTAATGATTGATTCTACTTTTTTATAGGAAAAATTATCTCAGATGAGCCCTTTGTTTAATCAAATGTTCTGACCATTCTTCAGGAAAATGGTGATATAACGCCAATACAGGTGTTTAGTTTGAGATACAATTTCCACTGGTGATACCTATTATTGTAAAAATGTCTTTCCCAGGATTATGTTTCTAAGGCTTTACTATTTATCGCTAGAGTACTATGAGGGCTGTTCATGAAAAATCCAGCCATAAATGCCTCTATTTTTCATATTACATGGTTGGACACTTTTTGGACAGCCCTTGTATTTCTTTTCTATGCATTGATTTAAATAATACCCTTGCTTTTCCCATAGAAATGGGTGAATCCAGGAAAAGGAAGGTATATTGAGAGTTGCTTATGTAAATAAGGATATGAGACACCACCACCAACCCCACCCCAAGATGACAGAAAGACAAGCAGGCATGATCTACAATTGCTTTAAAAGCAAATTAAACTGGGATCAGCATGACTCAAACTGAACAGAGTTACTGCCACCTTCCTCTGATAGGCCATGTTACTTAAACCTGAAAATGCCCACATGTGCAGAGGTTGGGCTATTGTAATTTGGTATAACTGCCTTGGTGAGAGTGTTTGGTGAAGATAATTTGCCTGTTTGATTTCTTTAAAGGGAGTAAATATGCCTGCTGCCAATTATTCTGAGAAAGAGCAGATCCTGGGCAGAAAATGAAAACTGCAAAGGCAGACAAGGACTAGGAAGAAATAAACTCCTTTCTTTCTCCAGCAATTGGGTCTGGCCTCCAAATTGTCACCAGCCTTGAAGATACCACAGGGAAGCATCTGGATTTCCAAAGAACCTGCTGAAAACTGTATTTTTCGCTGGGAGTCAGAGTAGAAGCATAGACTTTGTAATAGAGGATATTAATACAAATCTGTCCTCACAAACTGATGAGGCACATAACCAGTTAAAATTATGAAAGGAACACTTAATTTTAGTTTGGATTTTTTTTTAAATAGCAGTGTGTTCAATCGCAAAGGAAAACATGCTGCAGCTGAAGCTCTGACAAAAAAGAAGCTCAAAAAATCTAAAAAAAAAAAAACAAAATTAAATTTGTTGGCCTTGTGTCTGTGTCTGTGTGTGCATGTGAGTGATACGGAATCGTACCAGTCTGCAACACACAACATCTCCTGACACCAAGGAAATGGAAAAGGACTTGGTTAGACATGAAAACTTGTACTACATTCTGTTTTTGCTGATGACCAACTGCTCTAAATATGATAGTTTCATTCAATTTAGAGAACTATGATGTTCATCAGTTGATGTCTACAGGCTTCAGGACACATTAATTTTACAGTAAATAACAAGTCAAGAATTGAGCTCTTCCAAAATAGAGGATGGTATCAGCACAAAGGATCAACCTTCCCAGCAGATGCCTGCTAGAATGACCTCAGCCCAGATCTAGCTCTTTCTTCACTACTGAGGCTATATTTGGGGGGTTTTCCAGACATTTGATCCTGCTCTGCTCTGCATTAGATTCCTTACCCCCATCTCCATGATGTCAGCTGAGAACCACTCACTTGATAGAATCTAAGATCAAACGTGACTAGAACTGGACTTCCTCCCAGCACTTGATTCTATACCCAGGTCAGTACCTACCACAACCAGGAGGGAAACCTAGTCCCTATCCCTGGTTCATTCCAACATCCCCCACTCTTACCAACACATGCTCAGCCAAGGAGAAATTACCTGTATCCTATCACATTCTAATTAATCCCCACTACACTTTTTCTTTCGCTCATATATTTCTACTAATTTACTGCAGACCTGTCTAGTTGACTGCAAACAGATCTAATCTCAGTGAAATTACCATCATAATATAGATTTACAATAATCATCAGTTGAATCTTTACCAAAACTTTACTGTTCTCTTCTGTGTACCCAACACCATGTTAGGCCGCAACTACACTTCCCCAAATATACCCACGTTAGAATTTTTTTTATTTACTTGGTTAATTAAAAATATGTTTGTTTATTTACATGTCACATGTTACTTATTATGTCGCAGTAAGCGCTGTCACACAGATTAAATCACTTAATCCAATTAGCTAATATTTATTGATTATTGTGTACATAGGTATTAGAAACTGTAAAAGGGAACCATCCTATAATTTCCTAAGCTTCAAGACCTTGAAATGTAGTTGAGCAGGTAAGACTTAAACACCAAAAATACTGTAACACATCATCAGTGCCATGTAAGTGATATAGATAGCAAGTTTTATAGGAGCTTAGAAGAGGGAGAAAGATATAGCTGACACAGAAAATGTGCAATCAATGTTTGATTGAATTAAATTGAACTAGGGCATTTAATATTGAAAATAAAGACAGGTAGAGTGAAATGAAAATTTGATAATCTGAAAATGTGCAGGAAAATGCTGAGAGATTATATGCATGTTTTCTTTTAAACAGGTTTTTACTTAAAATAATATATAAACATATTAAAGTGACATTTTATTGGACAATATTACCACTGCATATTGGAATCCCTACAGGTGACATATCTGATAATGTGCTAAAAATATGATCATTATAATTCATTCTGTTTTTGACAGAACATTAATAGAGTTGGCATGCATCCTACAGTTTTGCTTAATTTGAGCCTTCTGAAAAATACATTGTCATTTGATTAATATTTCTTCTCCACTCCCAGATTGGTTTTCTTATTTATTTCAAATAGGAAAGGAGAAAAAAAGCAAAACATGGCATTATTCTGAACATTTACAATGAAATTTGACAAGTCACTTTTGGAGGAAACACTACACAGGAAGTACTAAAAACATGAAGAAGTAGTAACAAGAATCTGTCTCACTCCCTTCCTGTGAGTTTGATTCATAAGTCAAGATGAGCATGCCCAAAACATCACTAACAGTTTAGCACACTGGTATGATTTTCAAGACAGAACCTCAGAACTAAAATATTCCTTTTAAAGGGCAAAACTGAATCACAATACTCCTATGGAAGTGGAAGACTCTTAAAATTAAAACCCTAGGTAGCTACATCAGTCTCACAATCTGAAATAGGTCTTGGAATTCCAATTTGCAGTCAGGTTGTAAAAGAAAAGACCTAGAAAAAGTAAGTAAGGGCAGCTTGAGAGAGAAACTAATGAGAACATAACAAGTATATACTAAAGAATATTATACCAAGGGATCAAGTACTGGAAGAGTAGGCAGTATGGAGCAAGGAAAAGGACAGAGAGCAAGGGCCCATCCTGCTGTTGCCTACAATGAATGGATGAGGGACCCTGGACAGCTGAGCAGCGATAAGGGGGCCTACACGATACTGTCCATCAGGATGCTTACTACACTTCCTGCTGGGCCTTGGCCCCCAAGGAGTCTTCAGGCTTCCTCAGAAGATGCTGCATTGACTCAGCAAAGGAGAGCTGTCAATCTTCCTGGTGGAGGGGCTCTCTTTAAAATAAATAAATGAAATGTAGTCTCTACATTTTATTCTTGAAATTTGGTTATCCTGTGTCCAAAGCTCTGAGATGTAATCACAGTGTAACGGACATTGTTGGTCTGTGCATCCCCATACTGTGGGATTACTTCAATAATAATCACAAGTATTTAGGAAGTGTTTATCATATGCCAAACACTCTGCTAGTAATGTCTGCCCATCCCCAGCAGTGAAAAAACAACTGAAGATATATACTGATCCCAAGTCTTTGGCACATAGTAGAGGCTCAATAAATATTTGTTGGGTAAATGAACAAAGGGACACAACAAACCTAGAAAAATCCTAGCCCTGCACCTTCTGGAGAAGTTATTCACAGTGGAATCAGGGGGATCTGCCTTTCCCTAGAGCTTTAATTATAATGGGTTAATGACAGACACATGCACACTGTTCTTGACGGCATCTCTTCCTTGGTTCTCTTTACCTTCAACCACTTCCTTGTTCATTAGTTCTAAAACATATTAAGAAGTCTAATTCTTATCCTCTTTATGTCTCAGAGTAGAATTTTCAGTGTTGCATGCATGACAAAAATGTGTAGAATCAAAGGGATGGTTAAAAAAAAGTCAAAGCAAGAAGGAAGATTCATCACGTAAAGGAAATGTATAAATCCTAACTGTAAAAGAGCCTTAATCATATCACGACAGCTCAATTCCTTTTTTACCAAGGAAGTGAAGAACTGACATGTGGTTTTAGTTTTACATGTTTTAAAAGCCAAATATGGGTATAGAGTCAAGTGCCTGTTTCCAAAAAAATGGGCACTAATCTGAGTTTGAAACCCTCTTTTGGCCAGCAAATCCATACTGAAAGTGGTAAAGGATGTCCCTAGATTTAGCTTTTTTTCAGGGATCATTCTGAGATAAGGGCAAGAGAGAGCCAAAGGGATGACTACAGAAAGTCTGTTGCAAAAAAGTCCAAAATTTTTTTTATTTCTTTCTTTAATAGGCACTATTGCATAACTGTCCATACACGACACCTTCCATAGCACAGGAGGACCTCTCAGTCTAGTGAGAGAGACACATAGAAATCAAGACTGTGTGACTCATGCTTCTTACAGGAAGCCATGGAGCACAGGAGAGTCACTTAACACGCTGGAGCAACCCAGCTAAACTAGATTACACACAGAACAAAAGGGTCGCTCTGCCAATAAATATTTCAGCTGGCTTTCCAGGGCAAGGGTGACATGTGAAATATATTGTCAGAGCCCATGTCGAAAATCTTTGGGTGAAAACCATACGTAGGGTAGAGAACACCCTCCTCCAGCCTCTCATATTTACCTGGAAGTTTCTGCTAAACTAACTCAAGATACCAGAGCAGCAAGATATCCACATTTTAGAGTGCTCTTCACTTCGTTGTAATTTACTTAGTGATATAAGGGTGCTTTGGACCACTTAAGAAACATGTACTTCTATGAAAACTTAGCTAACCTAAGCTTAAAATAATCTGATGGTTTGGGGAATAAAGATCAACTATACCTTCTCTCAGTGCAACCAAAAAGAAAACTTCCTTGAAAAAAAGAATATCAACTTATTTTCAGCTTACTTTCTAATCCCCTACCTTAAACTATTTTAAATATGTTTTCAAATGCATATAGTTCTTTACACCAGAGCATGGCATGAATAAAAATACTGTAAAGGCAGTTTTGCACATTATGGCCACCATCCAGTATTTTATATAATGATGCTATAATACAGACTCTCTCCCAGTGGGGAAGAAAGAACTGAAATAGAATATGTAACAAAGATTTTATAATTTAACTGTGTTTTCCCAGCAAACTCTACAGATCCCAATGTTTTAACCTGGCATGAAGTACTGGTTGCATTAAGTAGATTACTAATGCAGTTGATTAAATGAGGTCCTTTGAAGGGAACTGGTGATTCTAATGTCCCTGGCTAAATAAAAAAATCACTAGCATTAAAGCCTTAAGTATGACCATGTAGCAGGGAAAACAAAAGTTACTCGACGACTGAGCTAGCGGAGAATGGATGACTCTCTATCTTTAATTAAAAGTCATTAGTTAATATTAGAAAAGAAAAAAATGGAAAAGTAACATGGGAATAAATGAATATTTAGAAGCCAATGAGGTGCCAGGTTTACCAAGAGTGCTCGGGGAGATGGAAACTCATCTATCTAGAGAAAATGATTATAGTTTATACATAAAGTTATTTCTATAAGATTCAAATATTCCCATTTAACATTTAAACACTAAAAAGTCTTATTTTATAACTGCATTGAAGTTTCTTATTATCAAAGTGAATGCCAAAAATACAGAAAAAAAGAAAGATTAAAACAGAAATAAAGATTACCAAATTTTTGTTGATGGAAATGACAGCATGGTAGATGAGAGAGGATGAACAGTCCTCAAAATTGAAACAATAACATTTGGATAAAATTACAAAATATTTTTAAAATGTGATTGAATGCAATTGAAAACTAAGCAGGTCAGAAAGTAAGACACATACAGAGCCCCAAAATGAAGTGAAAACAGAAACTCATGCAGGTAAGCAAGCCCTAAAGCTGGCATTTACCCTAAGGTTCTGCTGAACCCTAGGGACCTTAAGCTTCTACTTTGATGGCTGCAGGGATCTCAGTGGATAGGAGATCACTCCTAACATGTACTCAAAATGTGTAAACTAACAAAAGACTACACATAAATCTGGAATAGTATAGTATCAGATGTAACATGAAACCCACTGCCCAAAAAGGGATGGCAAAACTCTTACCTGCTTTCACTCTGGTACCAGCTGGAGCAGGGGAAATCCCCTGATAATCAGTAACAGCCAAGTTTGAACATGAGCACGTGAGTCTGTAGTCCAAATTCACAACACCTGCAAGCACAAACAATCCTCAAGCAAAGAATTTAATTCAAAGTAATTCCAATTTAGTAGTTCCACTAAGCAGCTGGGAAGAGCCAATGCTAATCGTGCCTAGAGTAACTCAGCTTCAATCCAAAACTCAAAGACAGAATTCAAAAAAAAAAGTCCATAGTAAGCAAAATATTACTAAAACACACAAGGAAAATAAGGCAATATGAATAAGAAACATACAATAAGCCTCCACAAAAGATCTGCAAATAAAATTCTCAGGCCCTGAAAATAGAATAACCATGCTTAACAGGATTTAAAGAAATAAAAGAGAGCCTTGAAAATATAAGAAGTAAGAGTTCATAAAGAATAATTAAACATATAGAATTGGAACCAAATGTAGTTCTAGACATAGGTATTAAAGTAAATGAAATTAAAACCTCAATGGAAGGACAGAATAGACAGGATCCAGCTAAAAAGGTCATTAGTGGACTAAAACGTACGTACAGGTAACCCCCGTATAACACAGTTGTTAGGTTCCTAAAAATGCCGTGTATAAGAATCCATGTTATATGAAACAAAGAACTAGTAAAAGAGAGAGGGTTGGGTTCCAAATTTTTAAAAAATACTATAATATTTTTATCAAGAGAAATATCTTTATTAAAGCAAATTTTACCAAAAGTATAACATATTAACATATATTAAATATTCTTTGCTCTTAAAAGCTCTTGTTCCATGTTGTTTGGGGATTTCTCTAATTCTCAAACTGTGTGAGAGTGAAACTGTGTTCTGGGGTGCCGTGTTGTATGCGGGTTCCCCCAATTCTCGAACCGTGTTATAGAAGTGCCATGTTATATAGGGATTACCTGTATTGAAAATTTTCTCAAAATGAAATCCAGAGAGATAAAGAGATGAAACCAATGAAAACCTGTAACAACATCATCAAGATGTTGCCCTAGGTTGTTCTTAACCTCAGTTCCCTCATAAGAAGACCCGCTAGCAACTGTCCATAGATAAGACACCACTGTAAAAATCCCAGGACCCTGTGGGTAAGGCTGGAATACCTGCTGGAGCAGAGGCCAAGAAGGACCACAGTAGAAGATAAGAGGAGAGGTTTCACTATGAACACACTACCCTTCCCCAGGTCAGCACACTGAGATGGCTCCCCGGGGGCTGTGGTTTCTCCAGTGGTTAAAACAGGTCTCATGGTAGACATGCAGCTTCTCCAGCTTTG
Organism: Lyroderma lyra; assembly: GCA_004026885.1. Lineage (NCBI taxonomy): Eukaryota > Metazoa > Chordata > Mammalia > Chiroptera > Megadermatidae > Lyroderma > Lyroderma lyra. The sequence goes on along the minus strand of PVJL010003681.1, from coordinate 10,259 downwards.
TGAGACACTCTCCAAGAGGCCCACTCTGGTCTCAGCCCACAGGAATCACTCAGAGAATCAGCTGAGCCCAACCTTTGGGGATCAGACAGAGAGGGAAAAAAGGACAGGGCTTGTAGTGACCAGGGCTCAAAGTTGATACTACAGAAATACAAAGGATCACAAGATACTATCATAAACAATTACACACCAACATATTAGACAATCTAGAAAAAAATCCTAGAAACACACACCTTACCAAGACTAAAAATGAAGAAATAGAAAATCTGAACAGGCCAATAATGAGTAAGGAGCTGTTATCAGTAATCAAAAACCTCCCAACAAACAAAAGGCTAGGACTGAAAAAATCTACCAAACATTTAAAGAATAAATGCTAATCCCTCTCAAACTCTTCCAAAAATATGAATAGGGAATTCATTTTACAAGGTCAGGATTTCCCTGAGAGCAAAGCCAGGTAAGAACACTCTAAGAAAAGAAAACTACAGGCCAACACTTCTGATGAATACAGTTGCAAAAATTCTCAACAAATATTAGCAAACTGAATTCAACAGCAGATTAAAAAGATCATAAAATATGATCAAGTGGGACTGATTCCTGAGATGCAAGGATGATACAAATCAATAAATGTGCTCCACCACATTAATAAAATGAAAGATAAAAATCAAACGATGCCAACAGATGCAAAAAGAGCATCTGACACAATTCAACATCTTCTCGTGATTAAAGCTCTCAACAAATTGGGTACAGAAGGATGTACCTCATAATAAAGGTGATATATGACACCCACAGCTAACAACATACTCAATGGTGAAAGGTTGAAAGCTTTTCCTCTAAGATCAGGAACAAGACAAGGGTGCCCACTCTCCCTACTCCTGTTCAACATAATACTGGAAGGCCTGGCTGGCCAGAGCAATCAGGCAAGAAATAGAAATAAAAGGCACCCAAATTGGAAAAGAGGAAGTGAAATTGTCTGTTTACAAATGATACGATGTTACATACAGAAAACCCTAAAGACCACCAAAAAACTGTTAGAAACTAATAAACAAATTCAATAAAGTTGCAGGATACAAAAATCATGTCCTCTCAACGACTTCCTCCAGCAACAAACTGTGATAACAGAGAAAGATGCCAATATAATATAGCAGGTCCTCGAATAAGGCTGTTTCATTCCACATAGTTTTGCTATAACATTGATGAGGAAAAAAAAACCTGATTCCTGGCCAGGACCACCGTCTCCCCATATCTGCATGGGTTTTCTCTGGGTACTCCGGTTTCCCCCACATCCCAAAGACGTGCCTGTTAGGTGAATGGGCGTGTCTAAATTGCCCCAGTCTGAGTGAGTGTGGGTGTGGGTGTGCCCTGCAATGGAAAGGCATCTTGTCCAGGTTTTGTTCCTACCTCACACCCTGAGCTGCCAGGATAAACTCCGGCCATCCCATGACTCTGGACTTGAATAAGCAGGTTGGAAAATAATGACCTTACTTGTTCTCATGAATCTTTCTTAAATGCATGTATTATTCACATTTAATATTTAATATTTCAATGTTTAACATTAGAAGCATTTGGGTCTTTATTTGGAAGCTTGGTGATGTTTCTGTGACCAAAAATACACTGTAGGAACTTAACTTTATATCAATTAGCCTATGAGAAACTTGATTCCATTGTATGTGTTTTGCTTCAAGTCGTAGTTTCCAAGAACCTGTCAACAATGCTGAGTACTTACTGTATTGGTCAATGACTATTATCTTGGTAGTGAATACAGCAAGCTAAAAAAACCTGTAGGTATAGTACCATGTCAATATGTTTATTTGAGAAATAAATAACATATACAAGTATAACATAAGTTCATATAATCTGAGTAACTACTGTAGAATGTTTTTGTCATTGAACTGCACCATTAGGAGATGCTCTTATACAGAACTTTAACTCTAAACCACATTTTTGACAATGTAATTATCTATAGTTTTTTTATACACTTCAAAGTTCATTATGTTTGATGGCAACTAAACTGAAAGGATATGCTAATTCTTCCTTCATATCACAATAACATACAAATTACACACACACACACACACACACACACACACACTAATGAATGCACATCTTACTAAATTCTGCATGTAAATGATATTAAAGTTTTGATGGTTTCACTGCTTCTTTAGTTAGCATAGCTCCACAAATTATACATGCATTTTAGAACCTACAAAATAAATTCACAATGTCTGGAATCCAATAAAATATTCCATGCCTACAAAAAAAAAAAAAGGAAACTATGATCTATAGTGAGGAGAAAACTCTATCAGAACTGATACAAATGTTAGCATTAGTAGACAAGGACTTTAAGAGAGTTATAACTATAATTCATACATTCAAAATATTAAGTAGAGATACAGAATATATTCAAAATACCCAAATTGAATTTCTAAAGATTATAACTACAATACCTAAGATGAAAATACATTGATGGTATTAATGGGAGAAAAGAAATTGCAACATAAAAGATTACTGAACTTGAAGATACAGCAATATCCAAAAAAGGAAAACAAAAGCGAAAGTGAATTTTTTAATAACATAGCATCACTGAGCTTAGGGACAAACAGAAATAAATGGGTTAATATACGAGGGCTGTCCGGAAGGTACCCAGCCATGTAATAAAAAAATAGAGGCACCTGTGGCTGCACTTTTTCCAGACAGCCCTCATGCGTGCTTTCAGGGGCACTGAAAAAGAGGTAAAGAGAAGACAAAGAAATTTTGAAAATTTAGAGTTGAAATTTTTCCAAGTTTGACAAAAACTATCAATCCACAGATTCAAGAAACTCAATGAATTCCAAATAAAAGAAATGATAACAAAATTATACCATAACCAAATTGTAAAACTAAATAATTAGTGAAAATCAAGAATAATTAGTGAAAAAGATGAATTTTAAGATTAACCAGTAAAAAACAAAAAAAGACATTGTAATTTTAAAAAAATAGGGAGCAAAATTCCTCAGGTGCCCTAGAAAACTCTTGAGGGGAGGGATATGTTCATCTTGATTCTGGCTGTCTCACATTGTATTTATACACATATACTCATATATCTGGGTGTGGGTGTGTGCTTGTGTTCGTACAGCAAACACTATTAAATTGCACACCTGAAACACAGGCAGTTTGTTGTATGTCAATGACACCTCAATAAAGCCAGTTTTAAAAGAGCAGGTCAAAGACAAAGGCATAGGTTTTTAGCTTGGTCTCAGACCACCTTTTCACTTTGTTTTGTTTTGCCTTTGCTTCTATATACAACCTCAGATAATTAGGCTGACCTGATGTACCATTTTTAAGGGGACAGAAACAACATTACTGTCCCATTTCAAATGGTGCATATGGTCAACCTAGTCTTACTGGGCTAAATTCAAGGTGTCAGTAGGCTGACCATACATGCCATATAAAATGTGACAGTACCATTGTTTTCTGTCCCGTTTAAAATGGGACGTCTGGTCAGCCTACAGATAATAGACTTCTATGTGGATGGTATAATGAGAAAAGCACTGGGTTAGAAATCAGAACCAAATTTGAATTTTGGCACTAAATATCTATGTGACCTTGAGCACATTCCTCAAAACTTGGACTTTGTTTTTTTCATCCAAAAAATGAGGAGGTTGAACTGAATAATCTCTTGAATTTCTTCAGCATCAATGATTTCCTGTGAATCAGATTAGAGGTAATACAGAAAGACTCCTCCCCTCAAAAATTATTCCAGAGCAGCAGTAGAACTCACATCTGGGCACACTTAAATCACTCACTGTTCAAAGAGATAGAAGCAATGAAAGCAGCAAGAATATTTGGCACTCCATAAGGTTCCATCTGCTGCACATTCGAAGCTTAACAGGAAAGGGAAAGTAGTGACCTGTATGTTGTACATCAACTCAGTGAAGTCATCAAGGCAACAGTAGCAAAGCAGGCAGTGTCATTCTGAGTGAGACACAGACACCTTCCCATGGGGCTGGCACAATGAGGCCGATTTGGAATCACAAATTAGGACTTTGGACCAAATGGTCTATGAAAGTCCTCCTACTTGCTCCAACATTCTGTGATCTGCATTTTTATTGTAGAATGAGAATTAAAATGGAAACAGCTGAACATTTTTCATGCCCCGTCCCAGTTTCATGTGAAATGTTTCTGTACAAAAATGTTTAATTGCTTTGCACAAGTCACAAAGATGATTTAATGCGTCTTTCCTCTCCAAATGCATGTAACTATGAACTATGCTTGTATAATATAGAAAACATGATGTTTTTTAATAATTTGGAAATGAACATAGACCATATTCTCTGAACTAACTACCACTAGTGTCTAAGTCAACAAGTGCCTGCTAAATCTTCTTTTGGCTTTGGCCCTTAAGAATAGTTGCATCTTTTTTAAGTGTACTTAAACAAACAAAAGGATAAAGCAAGTATTCTCAAACAGAAATGTTTCTACAGTGGTTACTTATATTTATTGGTGGGTGCAGCAGATACTCAAAATTCCCACTGCAGCCTGCCATCCTTTTTCTACCTGCTGGCCTTCATTAAAGTTGGAATACATTCTTAGGCTATTCTTGCAGCTAGGAGTGGCCATATGACACAATTCTAGCCACTGGGTCATAAATAGAAGTCATACAGCAGCCACTGGAAACTTTTGCTGATTCTGATGAGGTTTATACAATCCCCAAGACCCATCCCACCCCACAGCCACTTCTTCCATCTCTGAATACAGGTGTTAGGTCTGACCTGCAGCTAGGGCAACCATCTAAGTACGAGTAGCATACCAAGGACAGAAGAGGGAAAACATAGAAAAGGCTTCGGTCCCTAATGACATAGTTGCATCAAAAGGACAAATAAACAAATCAACACCTATTTGTTTAAGCTTCTGTTAGCCATTCTGCCAATTAGTGTAGTAGAACATATTTCTTATTGATACAGTACGCTTGGGGGGAAAGATTAATTGCCTTTTAGTTAGAGAATATATGTGTCATTTGCCAAACAAGTAAAATCGATCCTGGATTATTTTTTTAATATTAAGAACACCACCATTATTTAGCCTGGGTATTACACATAGTCTTGGTTTCCATCTATATTCTAAGGAGGAAATATTGGTATAATATTATCATCTCAGATAAACAGCATAGATTACTTGTATATACATATATCATGACCCAGTTTCTATCATGGTCATAGCCTCTTCCCTATTACAAAAACCACAGTTAAGTATTTAGCAGAAGCTTGTTTTCACAGAAGCCTCAGAAGTCACAGTCATTTCATCCATTCATCTAAGAAATAGTTAGAAGACCCACTATGTGTCAGACTCATTTATCATTTTCTCAACTGGTAAGTACAGGAACTTGTCAATTCTTGTCATCCAAAGTGCTCCAAACTCTAAAGATCTACACATTGTATACATGGCAGAGAATAAAACAGTTATGATTTGCTACATTATTTAAGCTATACTGAAAGTCAAGACCAGGGATCAGCAAACTGGTCCTATGAAGGGCCAGATGGCAAATATTTTAGGTTTTACAGGTTGTCAGGTATCTGCTGCAACTTCTCAGCTCTGCTACTGAAGCCCAAAAACAGCCATAGCCCATACAAAAATGAATCAGTGTAACTGTGTTGCATTAAAACTCTCTTTAAAGACACTGAAATTTGCACTTTATAAAAATTTTTGCTGTCACGAAATATTCTTCCTTCCAATTTTTTCAACCATATAAAAAAGGAAACACCATTCTTAGCTCTTGGCCATACAAAAACAAGTAGTAAGCCAGCACAAACCATTACAAAATAACACCTGTTGTTCTGCCCTGAGTGCTTCAGTCACCTGATTATGCTTTACAGAATAAGTGAACGGGAACTTTCAAAACCTCACTAATGTTTCGTGCAGAGTTTTTTCTAATAAAATTTTCAACAGAATCTCCAACTGTACTGCTTTACAAATAAGAGATTCTAGATTTCTTAATTCCTGCTTTCATTTACATGGGAGAAATCAGCCTTGTGGTATAGCAATAGTCAGCATTAACCATGAATGCATAATAATATGAAATCACATTTCCACTGACAACTAATAATCCCCATGGAAGTCGTATCCACAGCACAGGGGAGTGCGCCATTCACCCCTGTGCTTATCCCCATTATCTTCCCACAGGGATCACCCCATCATGTCACATGCCATCCTGGAAGGGTAATAAAGGAAAGCATTCTTTGATTGGCACATGATCTTAAGTGTCTCCCTTAAACGTAGTCTGGCCACTAGAGATTTACATTGTGTCCTGTTTCATATAGATGTTAATGAGGTCGCTAAAAATGATAATATTTCAAAAATAATATCATTAAACAGAAAAAAAACTGCTTTATCATTCTTGGTAGAAAGGACAAGACAACATTATAGAGTGCAAAAACATTTAAAAACAAGGGTTCTTGTCATTCTAGGACTTGGAAGCAGAATCCTAAGGAATGACATGGGCATTTTTTACTATTGTTATTATTAATATCATTTCCTATGCATATTTGTCATCAATATATCATATAAGTTGTCCTTTTATGATGAAATATTTTGTGACTCCCTCATTTTGCTAGCCGCAAATAGAAATCAGGGCATTGTGAGAGCATCAGGCAGCTGCAGGCTGCCCACTTTGGTCCCATCCATTTGACTTATTACCCTTTCCGTGTCTGTAGCCCCTCTTCCACGATTGGAGCTCTGCCCACATTTCCATTATTGTTGGCCAGAGTCCTATTAAATGAAGGTGACTGATTTCTAGGCTCAATGAAAAAACTTGATGATGGCTAGGCAGTGTAGATCGTGAATGACGTACTGAGAGTGTCTACTAATAGTAGGGCAGCATACTAACCTCTTTCTATATGTACCACATTATCTCATATTATTCTTTTAACCACTCAACAATACCACAGGTTAGGTGCTATTATCATCATCTTACAGCTAAGGTAGGAGGTGGTATTCCTTCCATTGCACTATACTGCCTCTTGCATTCTAGTTCTTTCCAGCCCCTTCCCCTTGATTCTGAAGTTTTGTCCAATTTCTCCAAGTGGGTATGAGAGGATTTCCCAAAACACTGATCACCTTGCATTGACTTTGGATTACTTGAAGCTATGCCCACCTTTTCCTTCCAGAATAAATTTGATACTATTGTGTCTGAGCAGCCCAGGTTTTTGCTCCAGGCCAAGTCCATATCACTGGACAACTTTTCTCCAGCTCCTAACCTGTGCCCTGGTGAAAAGATCCCACTCCCTCCCTGACAGCCAGTGTTTGAGGATAACTAGTATACCCAAACCATGTCTATTCAAGCAACACCTTTTCACTGTAAATCTTTGAATGCTTAATCCTACCAATGAATAGGAAGGACACTGTTCCACCTTAAATAACACTTCACTAATAAATTGTATAATATGAAATTATACAATTAAATTTTACCTGTTCTATGAAATGGAATATTCCAATGAAATTTTCAACTTTTTTTTCGATAACAGTTTTCGAGGCTAGGTCCTGGAAGGTATAATAGTATGCACAAAAAGATACATGGGGCTTTTATTATGTATTTAAATTATTAGACCTAGTCCCAACTCCAAATAAATTGGATAAATTGAGTTTGAATAAATTGGCTAGTGAATCTGTATCTACCACAACCATAAGAGAGTCTTGTTTTATGTTACATAATGAGGGCACATACAGCTGGAACTCAGTCTGAGTCTATGCCAAATACTGAAATATTGAAGTTGTCTTTGATACCTTTTCACCCTTCTGTGGTGCCTCTCCCTAGATATTAATACCATGGTACGGCCATGTGTCATGCAGACCTGCTCATAGAGAGCCCCCTAAACTCCAGACATTTCCCATTCCCCATTCCCCATTTTTGTCCCTATCTAAATTACCTGTCTAGAGTCTCATTTCCTCAGTCATATTCTCTATTTCCAAACAAAAGGATAATTCCATTATATAGTCTACTTAAAAGTGCCTTAGTATATCTCCCCTCAAAGGTTAACATCAGTTTGGCTCCCAAGATTAGGAGCTAGAGGTCACTGGTCAGAACAAGGAGAATCAAGGTAAAGGATTTCAGATGACCACAGCAGCAAAGAATGTTGGACAGCTTGGCAGACTGCCAAAGGATATGGCAGGTACAGATGGCAGCAGTCTGGTACCCAGGGATTCAGATGGCAGGTAATTGACAGGAGAAAATAATCAGGCAGGTGGCTAACAGCACAAGATCAGCTATCTAAAGTTAGGTCAGGCGCAGAAGCAGAAAATAAGTAATATTAAGTCTAAGAAATTAGAAATTCATAAAAACTGAATAATTCTATCTAAAGATCCTAGATTACTGAACCATTTCCCTTCCCAGCTTTGGCAACAGCTTTGTCCCGGTGTAGTTAACCACAGGAGTCTGAGAATGAAAGGGAGTTACAGGCTCAGATGGGGAGAAATCGGTTAGCATCTGAAAACTAAGGATCATAAGACCACTGATAGTAAGACCATCGACCAAGCCACATGAACAAATCTTGATTATTCCCCTCATTCCATAGAAGGCAGAATTGCAATAACTGAATCCACTCTACATACAATACTCAAGTCCATTCTATAAAAAAAGGAAAACCTAGGAGCACAAGGCTGGTTAAGGAAATGAAAAGAAATGGTCAAGAGAGTTTTCACAAAGGAGATAATATTTGAGCTTGATTAGAGAGCATAAATAGAATATTATCATATAGGAAGGACAGTCCAAACAAGCAGGAGCAAAGGCAAGGAGGCTTGAAAATATACATTGTACTTGAGGAATTGTGCGTTGTCTAGTGTGATTAACACATAGGCAATATGGTAGGAAGTAGTAAAAATAAACTAGACTATCTACAAGAGTGGTCCAGAAAGTATTCAGCCATGTAATATGAGAAATAGAGGCATTTGTGGCTGAATATTTTCTGGAAAGCCCTCTACACACACACGCGCGCACACACACACACACACACACACACACACACACGTATATATAAAAACATATGCATATATACATATGTGTAAATATACACATATACACATGTATATATTCATATATGTACATATAAGCATGCATGCATATACATGCATAGGTATATTTTGTTGTTATTAAACTATAATCAGATTATGAAGGTCTTTGACTATAACTCTTAGGGAATTGAACTTGACCTTAAGGGAATTCATTCAAAAATTTTCATCAAGCAGAGGGCATAACTAGTTTTTTTACAATTATAAGAATAGAGAGAATGAATTGGAAGGAGGGAACCACAATACAGAGACCAGACCCATCAAAGGTCAGTTAATGACAATCCACACAGGAGATGATGAGGGGTTAAAGCGGGGCAGTCGTCATGGAGATGGCAGAAGATGACTTCAGTAGTCACTGAGGGGTAGCATCAACTTAATAACCTATTTTGCATGAAGAAAGAAGAACATTGGAGTTCCTGGTGAGATGGGAGTGCCATTAATGAAAACAAAGAAATAAGAGAAGATTTGGGGGATAGGATTGTGAATTGGATTTAAATTTGGAAAAACAAAAACTCTAGAACATCAGAATGAGGCTGTGCTACAGAATCAAGAACCCAGTATATTTGAATACTTGTGAATGCACAAAATCACCCAGGGAAAATGTCTAGGAGAAGAAAACAATCTGGAAAACACTAAATTTGTTTACACATGAAAAGATGTGTCGTGACTACAAAAATAATTATGAAGACATTTCAGCCAAATGACTGTTACCCAATAGAGTGATTCTTATATTTGAAATAGGTGAAGGAAAGGGGGATAGATCATGCTTAAGGGAGAAATACTGAAAAGTAGGAAAGTTTTTATATATTCAAATACACTCACATTGACAGCCAGCTACTTAAGTCCTAAAAAATAAGAGAACAATATGGTTTGTAGGGTCCCTTCTAGTCCTTGAACCTGTAGTCCTATAATGAATCCTCTCTTATAAGAAGCACTTGCTTAACATATGTCTTGGCTACAGAATCCTGACCTTTTTGTGGGCTAATGCTAGACTGCCAATGGCACAGGCACTATCTAAAATGCATCTAACTGTATGACTTCACTCATATGCGGAATATAAAACTGAAAGCAAAGAAAAAAAGAAATGAACAAACAAATAACCCATGGACACAATCGATAGTTTAATGTTTATTTGGGGACGAGTGGGTTAGGGAGGGGAGAAAGGGGAGGGGGTGGGAGAGGAGGGGGGAAGCTAAATATAAGGTGATGGAAAGAGAAGTCACATT